>JACGDI010005343.1:961563-1019141 GCA_014898725.1 Jacaranda copaia | reverse complement strand
TGAAAACGTCGATGGGTTTCCCCGGCCGGAGTGAGGTTCCTTTATTGCTCTTAATATAAGGTAAGAAACCCTTGAAAAGTCTCTTGGCGTTGTGGATATTGGCGCTGGGATAGCCGTCCGTCGGCCAGCCGATGGTGCCCACGCTCAGCGTTAAATTGGGTGCCCCTGCTTTCTCCAGTGCGACGAGGAAAGAATCGTAAGCAAATTCGAAAACATTTCTATACATCAGCTCATTATCTTCGATTGAGAAATTCTATTTGTTGTCGATGAATAAGAATTCGATGTCCCATTTATGCTGCGCCGCGAAATAAATGGGGAAAATGTTCATAACAAAAGGAGCCTTTGTGTAATTGAGAATCTGCACAAATTCCAGCATTTTCGACTTCAGATCATCTCGGAATTCAGCCTCCGATGGCTTCCATATGTCGAGCTTCAATACATCAGTAAATGTGGGGTTGTCGCTGTTACATTATCATACCCGTTTTCCGCCAACGCTCTTTGAATCTCTCTCAATGCTACGTTAGCGTTATCGTAAGTGTCTGTCGGTGTGTTACTTGTGCAGCTGATTATCTTTTTCTGCAATTAATGTGGGGTAAAACTAGAAGAAACATGTTCTGCTTATTTTTGGGTGGAAGAAGTGTGCTCGGGGCAGCATTCTTCTCTCTTTTTCCTTAAGATCTAGGTGCTGCTTGATTCTGATTTTATTTCCCTCAGAACTCCTTTCTTACTCCGCCAAAACCACCCCGAATCTCCTCAAATGGGTTAGTGAATTTCACCGTTTCCTCTGGCGAATCTCCTTTTTTTTTTCCAGACACAGAAAAAAACACTCATCATCATAGAAAACTGTACAAATGAAGATTAAAAGCTCAGATGGCATCAAAATAACCAAAGGCATGACCGCCCCATATCTATGTCTACTTTCCCATACCCCAGCATTCTCAGTAAACGTGGAATGTGACGGGTTTCTTGGCTACCTTCGGGCCTGGTAAGCATACTTGCTGTTGGGTTGGCTCGATAAGGTGTTATTTGGATCGATTGGGTTCTGGGCAATTCGTAGATGAAGTAAATATAGTTCAAATTGCAAATTTTTTGTGAGCCGTAAGTTTCTTTATTTTTGGATTTGGCACCAGAACAGAGTACTTGTCTACACAATAATTCAGCGAGGCACTTCTGTAACTTGGTCGTGGCCAATTGCATGATGTTCTGTCAGAGAAACTTTGCTGTCTCTGGAGGCCTTAAAGCAGTCGAAGCAAAAGCAAAATCATTTGAGGTTTGAATGGTGGTAAATCCGATTTTTCTGTTTCTTTTTCTCTTGGTATGTTTGTTCTTCTATAAATTTTAAGTCATGTTTGATTATCTTTTCACATGGATTGGTTCCAATTTTAACTATTTGAAAATCTGAAAAAACTGCATAGATGGACTGACATTGAGAATATTCCTGCCCAAGCATATCCTGAAGTTACTGATTTGAGTCTTTTTGTCAATGCTTTGTCGAAAATATTTCTTCTTAGGTAGTTTAGGTTATTGTCTGTAAATCACTATCCAGATGTATCTGCACTTTCTTTTCATTGTGAACCAATTTATTATACTCCGAACATTTTAGATATTAACATAGAAAAGAGAGGAGCCAGCTATATGTAGCATCAATTTATAACATGAACAAATATCTATAATTAATCTAAGGCAGAATTTATTGTCTTACTTTATAGATATTTCTTTTAGAGATGCATTGCACTCTGGATCAAAATGTAAAATATAGCTATGCTTATTCAAGTATTAAAGAAGCTTTAATGGTTTCTTCTCTTAATAGTGTCTAGATGAATGGTTGCTTCAATTTAGAGCTGGCATAGAAAACAGCCTTTTCATTTCTTTTTTTTGCTGTGTGTGTGTGATATTGCATTCCATGGTTTGATAACTTTAAGTTACTTAAGCATGGGATGTCTTTCCGGAGTTAGATAAAAATGATTTTAAATTAACACAAGGTGACTTTTATGCAACGCTTATGTAGACAATATTGCTTTTGCATGTAATACCCCATGGAGTTGTGCAGCTTGGATCATTAGGACTGGTGCATATTCTATTTACATAATACTAATATTTTGCATCTTTTTTTTCTATAAATTCCATTCATTGTTTTAATGGTGTGGTCCATTTTTGTTGTCGTATTACTTTTTTGGTAGAAACACGCAGATAGTTTATGGTTTTATAACTAATGTGTGGAAATTGGCATGATCCTGAATTGATGGATTGTCTTTAAGTATATCTGAATGACCACTTTAACACAATTACTTGCAATTTAATTTCTCAAGTTATGTGAAAGAGTGAGCTTTTGGATAGAATACTTTCAAGGTGCTTTTTTGGGTTTTTTTTTTTTTTTCATATGAATTCTCTATTTAATAAAGAAAGTAAAGAAAATTATACTGTCTCTTGATTTGTGGATCCTTGGATGCTACTGTAACAAATCTTCTAGCATCAGCAGATAATTAAATTGTCTCCTTTTTACAGGAGTGGGAAGTATACAGAAGATGATGCAATGATTGTGATGATACAAAATACTGAATGTTGTCGTATTCTATCATCTCCACTGGGTGATACATTGGCATCTTAAACCTGAGGTAGGAGGTTCTTGGATTTTCATCTTTAAATGTGTCTATTTTCTTAGGTCAGATTGGCAACTATTACTTGTAATTTTTTCAACTGTTGCCTTTTACTGGGTTAGAATTTGTTGTTTACATCCATGGAAGAAAGGCCATAGATTTTGGATTGTCAAATTCTGTAAAACCACGTTTGTCCTACTGTTAGATTTGGTTGCTATTAAGTTTCTTCAATAAGGTAGCTATTGAAATAAGTAGAGTAACATTGGTTCAGTTCTTTGTAGATGAAAGGCTTAATGACATTGTTGGCACTGCATTACGTAGCAAGTGAAGTTTTACATAGAGTGCATTGAACTAAGGCTGATGTTTGGAGTATTAGCGTAATAGCATTCATATTGTTATGCGGAAGCTACCAATTTTGGGTTGGATTGAATCTCACATATTTCGTGCCCCTGTAAAAGCTGAACCAACTTATGAGGAACAACCTTGGCTAGCTCTGTCTTCTGATGCAAAATATTTTGTCAAATATATACTAAATAAGGATCCAAGGAAAAGAATGACTGCAACCTATGCGAGTGTCCAATTGTTAATGAGCAAAAAACAAATATACTTTTGATTTTTGCAATTCACTTATATTGTCTGCTTCAGGTCACCCATGGATCAGAAGTACTAATGATGTAAAAGTGCCATTGGACGTATTAATGTTTAAACTCGTGAAAGCTTATATGTATTCATCTTTCTTCTGGAAGGCTGCTTTGCAAACATATATAGTTTGTTTTCCTTCATGATTGATGTGTGTATGTCCCTCCATCAATCTTTGGAGAAAAATATGTAATTGCTCCTTTATTTCCTGCATTATTTGTCGTTTATAAGAGAAAAAATACCATTGCTTTCTACGTCATGACCAGTAGTACTATATTTCTGAACTTGATAATATAACTATGCCTCATTGTCTGGTCATGTAAGCTAAATTTTAAAGGACATCTCCATTTCACTCCCACTCAAAACTGTTTCATTTGCATGGCAAGGCAGCCATATATCATAGGGGTTTTGGGTAAATCCACTTGGGTAATAAAATTGTCTTAACATTTATTGGCTTTATGAATACCCCATTGGCTCTCTTTTCCTTTGTGGTCTAACTGTTGTATTGTGATCTATGATAGCTCAAACCATACCTCAGTTGCTGGATGAGCTTTATCAATGATCCAATGAATCTGTTATTTGTCCTATGTTTTGGCAGAACATCATATGGATATTGGATTTTTTGAGATCTCTATGTATTCTTGTTAGTTTACTTACCTGTTTAGGAACAACAACTATATGAGTTACTTGGTGAGAGGTCTTGTATAACGTTATGAGAGAGGACCATGTGATTGTGCTTCTCGGAGTCCGAATTCTGCAACGGTGGTAAATACAACTTTAGATAGTTGATTTTACTGTCTGTTACTCAATGTTGATTAATGGCTGCAACTTATTTATTTCTTTCAGAAAGTAGTGGTCTCATGTTAAGAGAATGATACAGTGTTTCAGTTTTTCCTATTAACGGTGGTCAAGCTGTTGAAAGTTTTCTTCCATAAATATTAGACCAATCTGATCTATAAGAAAATGAACTATCAATTATTGGTGACAAAGAGTGAGAAAAGGAAAGGGAATTTTAATTTACAAGTCCAAAAATATGTCGTAAAACGGGTATAAGAAATTATTATTCCTGATATCAAATTTCAATATGCTATAGCCATAATTTTCCAAGGTAAACAATCAAGAAAAAAAGAAAGGTTTTAATTTATTTACCTTTTGGATATAAATCTATTTTACTGATGGAGTTTTAATATAATTGATCGTTTATTTGAAGGAAGGAAGCAGGATAAGAAAAACTTAAGGAAATGAGGTGTTTCAGAATAGATGGATAAATTAAAATTTCAAATAAACCAAAATGCAAATAATGAAATAAGACGTGTGTGGGCCCATAAAGAATTTATAAGGAGTTTTTAAGTAAGTTGAAATTTTGGAGTTTAAACAAAAAAAGGAAAAAGAAAAATATGGACACAGCTAAAAAATTGGAAAGCTATAAAACAAATTTCCCATAGAGTTTCTCTAATCTTCTTAATTTTTTTTAAATCTTTCATCACACTTGAAACCCACTTAAAAACTACTTATCTTATCAAAATATCTTTAAGAGTCATATGAGAAAGATGACTATTTTTAACTTCACACTTAACTTAAAAATTAAAAAAATATAATATGGAACACGTTAATTATTTATTTAAAATATCAATAATCATTGCACACAATTTTTACGCACATACATATTTTTGGGTGTTTCAATATTATATTGAATGTTTGACACAATAAAAAAGATATAAACATAAAGTTTTGGTATTGATATTATTATAATTAAATTTATATACATAGTATACGAACATATATTTATGTATACATTAAACTATTATTGAAGATCTCAATACCTTTTTATAAAATTGTATAATAGAGTTGCTTACTATAAAACAAACATTACAATATATTGTATCATTATAATTTTATTTGTTTATTCAAGATTAAAATAGAAAAGGTATTGCAAGTAAAATGAATGAAGTAAAATGAGAAAATAAAAATACTTACTATTTAAAAAATAATGAAAAATATATTGTAATGCATAGAGTCCACGGGCACAACATCGCGCGTGTTGTGTGCCTTTTCTAGTGTGTATATATATGTTTTGTATTTTAACAACAATGGTATTTATAAATACTAGTAATTTTGGCATGGTCTGATGTGCAAAAAAAATTTTATAGCATAAAATAAATAAAAATATTTGTTTAATTTTGCTTACTTTGATATTGTGTGATAGATATACTATCCGATTCAATTTCAATATTTAGTTCATTTTTAAAAGCTTTTGATATAATTAGGGCCCATCATACATTTAAGGCTAAACTTGATTTGTGTATCAAAGCCTTGAAGTGTGATGTATTTTCCAACCTAAGTTGGCAATAAGTTGTGGTCTATCAAATACGATAATTATGCCAAGCAAACAATCAAAGTTAAATATTAAGTTATTTAAAATATGCAAACAAATATTAAATATGATGCACAATAACCTACTATCTATCCTAATCGTGCGTATCATATTTAATTCAAACATACCAAGTAAACGAGCTCTTATTATATAAATTATATGATAAAAATTAAAGTATTTTAGCTAGGCATTATTTGAAACACACCACAAAATGGGTTAATACTTTATTAATAGTATAAAAATGAATATATTATGCATATATATATATATATATATATTAGTGTGTTGACATATTCATTTATATATTTAAAATATAAATAATGTACTTGTTTGTAGTTTGTACAGGTTTTGCTGTAGGATGCTAAGATTTCAGCGTTAATAGCTAAAGGTTGATTTTACAAGATCAAGACTGTCAAGGAAAATTTCATCTAAACTAGTCAATGAACTACGCCCTACACAACCATACAATAAATGAGCAATACCATGACTATGGCTCCTAACAAAATTCCTGCCTGCTTTGACCTAAATGTCGACAAAAATTGCTTAAAATTAACATTCTATAAGACATCAAAAAATAACCAGACAATAGCGTATAATACACAGTATACTGTAATTCAACACAGATATTTTAGTCTACCATTCAAGCTATTCAATATGAAATATAAATTGAATTTATAATCTAAGTTTTAGAAAACTCTTTAACTTACCTTAAAGAGATTGTCGCAGTGAATAAGATCTTTATTGAGGAAAAGGAAACTTTATAAAAGGCTAGAAAATGTACAAGGAGTTCTTAGAAGGGAAAATATTCAAAAGGCTTTACCTATAAGCCGTATCTAGAATTGCTACTTATGCATGTAGGCGGACTTGAAACGATATTATAATATTATTTTTTACGAACTTGAAAATTTTCAAACAATAAATAATTATGTGACTTTATTAAAGTTATTTTTCTGAAAGGTTGACAAATTGATAGACAATCAATTCTATTATGTTCCAAATTTTTCTGATTTTCTCTTAATATTTTCTTTGATTGTCTCTTTAAGATTTTCAAAAATATCTTCAATTGAAACTTCTTCATCCTTGTAGGGATCCTAAGATTCTCCTGCAAGTCCATAAAGTTGGTTGTCTTCTTCTTTTGATGAAGATGCCATTGAAACATCCGGTTACATCTACACTCCGAGATTATTCATCAGATCTCGCTTCATTTCTTCAATACATGATTCCACAATCTCTTTTTTAAATATAACTCCCTTTTGCATTTGGATTTTTCTAGCAATATGCTGGAAACGACTAAGAGATTCCTTTGCTGTCTTAGCTTAATTTGTTCTCTGTATTTTCCTACATTTCAATAAATTTCGTCAATCAATTCTTGGACTTGTTTTGCTAGTATCTTTCGTTTTGTGAAGAATATTATTTTGAGACATGAATATTTTGTTAAGTATGACCCACTTCTAGTGACTATAAGAATACAACAAAGTACATAGGGGTAATTCCTTCAACCCATTCATTTGATGTTCTATCTCAATTGATTTTAGAGAAACATTAACCCACTCAAAATATAAATTGTTGAATGGTTCAAGAAGAATTTTAATGGATGTACCACAATTAATCCATCATTGATAAAACTAATTTGGTATGCCCTTCTAAACTTTTGAGCAAATCTTGAAAAACATGAATGTTTCCTTTTAGTATTCTCATAGCGAAATGCTTTATTAAAGGCTTCAATATAATTCCAATAATTAAATTTTACTAAGATTTTTAATTTAGGATAAAAATATTATTTTTCCCTAAGGGTGCTCAAGCCCATTCATCAGCAGATATAATCCACTTAATTATAACTTTATTGAAGTTATAAACTTGCTTGTTATTAGCTGGAGTAAAATGTGATATTTCACATGATCCAATAGAAATGTGAATATTCTTGTAATTTGCTCTCTATTTATATGAACGGGCAGCATATGATGTTGTCTCTAGATACCTCTACATTAGGATCCAAGGCTCATACTTCCATTAGACATTCTTGTTTTCTAATAGTAATATTAGCTCTTTATGAATATTTTGTTTGTACGTAAAAGAGTCGTCATTCTCTTCCTCATTAACAATACTTGTGTAAGAAGGATTATTATCATCTTTCTTTTTCTTCTCCATGAATTCATCATATAATGGATCATTTTTATCCTTGGCCATATTACCTGATGATGTTGATACTATATTGTTGGTTATTAGCCATTGATTTTCTCTTTGGGCTATAATTTTTCCTCAACCACCTGTATTAGAGATGGGGTTATACCCCCTTCCTTTATGAATCATTTATGTGAAAATTCACAAGTAAGAAAATCAAGGAGACTATTATATTTTTATTTTTTTTATATTGTATTTCAAAATCAAATGAAGCTAAATATGCTTGCCATATAGCAAGCATTTGTTTTGCAACATCATGTTTAAAATCTTTATGAAACATAAATTTTACAAATCATCTTGCAATATTATTTGTTAAATATAAATCAAATATAATCAAGTATTATATTATAGTGATATTTTTTTTACAAATATCACTATATGTATTACTTTAATATATATATATATGTCACTAAGCTAAAAAAAAACCATTTGTACTACTAAATACAAATGATATATATATATATATATATATATTCAAATGGCACTATAAGTGAATAAGAGTGGCATTTTCTAGAAGCTATTAGCATACTAATTAAACACTTTGAAATATATTTTTTTTGGTATTTTCAATCAAATGTCACTATTTTTTTAGTTGTCATTTATTAATTAAATGCCACCAAGTATTGTATTATAGGTGACATTTTCTAACAACTATTACCATATTATTTCTCTATCATTACATTATAAATGCACTAAATTAGTGCCACTAAATATTTTACGACATTTATTTTAAATGACAGCATGACTAAATGTGAATGGCATTTAAAAGGAAAATGATGGGCACTAATTCGAAGCATTTGAAATATATATGTTATAATTTTAAATCAAATATAATTGTCTATTTATTAACATTTATTACAATTACTAGGATATCACTTTTGTATTTTATGACAGTATAAATATTACTAAGTTATCGTCAGTAAATACTCTGTTTTGTTGTAGTATGTACTGTTCTATAATATAATGATATGTTGCAATCTATGTAGAATGATGCTACTAATATTATCATTGATACAATGTTCTGAACCACACTTTTTAAACACTCGCCTCCAACCCGTTTACCCCTACTCTAGTAGCCTTGCCTCCAACCATGAGCAATTCTTGTGCGACTAGAGAAAGAAAGGCTTCTTTTTTCATTAGTTCAAAAAAGAGAAGAATGCCGACGGCAACAGCTAATTAAGCTAAATCAATGGCACTAAAACATAAAGGTGATGACTGATGAGGGCAACTGATAAACTAATGTATACAGTGTCACTCTAACTCTAATTTTGTCCCTTAATATTTAAAATTTGCATCACAAGATGCCCGTAAATAATCAAAACTTTCATTAAATTATCACTACAGCAATATGTCTAAGACATAGGAAAATCGCTCCATACATATGGACTTCACTAAATTATCCAAATTACATCGTCATTGTTTTCTAAGACACGCAAACACGCATGCATTGTATGCGCATACTCCAAGTACATGGATCCATTGTTACCATATGACGACTTTATTAGCGAAGAACTTTGGAAAGGTGGGCACGAAGCATTTCTCAATTAATTCGTACAAGGTCAATGGGCCTTTTCCCTACCTGAAACGACTGAAAATATTTACCAGTGTAGTTCGCAACACTGTTGAACAACCTAGGTTTTTTTTCATCAATCAGCCCTTCGGCAGGTCCAGCTTCTGTCGTTGCGTCCGGACCACAGAAAATAGCAATAGTGATCCTTTCTTTCTGGGGATATTTGTCACAACTCTATGTATTGGACTCTTGAAAATGCCATCAGTCATTATCTGCAAATATCATCAATATATTACAAATTACAAAGAGATAAATTTGAGCAAGGACATAACTATATACACATATATACAACATATACCTCGACTTGATCCCCAACATTGACTACGACAGCATTAGGAATGATGGAACTCTGTTCCATTGGGCATCTTTGAGGGTTTGAAGGCTTTCCACTTTTTTGTCTTGCAAGAGATAGGTAACGGCTGGGGTAATTTATGAAAATATAACAAAAAAAAAAAAAAAACAAGAATTTCAAAATTATTGTAACTGTGGGAAGGTTGCAAAATTGCTGTAAAGCATGGTTTCAAGCCACACCTTAAGAAATATAAAATTCAAGAGGCGTGGCTCTTAAATAATTTTTTTTTTCTCAGAAATTCTGCAAGAGGTGTGGCTCTAAGCCACGCTTTTTGCATGGTAAAATTGCACCAAGAGCGTGGCAATCTTTGAATTACATTTAATTGAAAGAGGCCACGCCTTTCATGAGCGAACTTTTTATTTTTTATTTTTTTTTATTATGTTTTTAATTTAAGTAATAAAAAAATTAGATTTTTAAATGTGATATACGCATCAAAATTAGCTTCGAATAGTGTTATAAGCCACATAATTTATTTTTTAAAAAATTTCATCTAATATAGATTAACTTCATTATTATGAACCCCAAATGTTTCTAACTTAATATAAATATTATTAATAATTAATATAAAAATATTAGCATTTTAATTACTTGATAACCACTAATGTAAAAATTAATATTTCATAACACACTTTTATTTTCTTTTTAGTTTTGCATGAACTATTAATCAGAAAGAAAATGTCATAAATATCAACTAATGCTACTGTCATGTCAATCAATCTTAAATTATTTAAATTAAATGTTAAAATTAACTTTAGATTCACAACATTATGTCAAACTTAATAACAAACAAATTAAATTAAAAAACTTCTAAAATTTGAAAACTAACAAGATATTGATGAGTCAAAAATTCCTCCTCCAAAATAAGACTTCTATTCAAATTGTAAAAAATTAAAAAACATAGCAAAATATTATTTTAACAACAAAAGAATAAGAAACACTAGATAATCAAATATAAAGAATTACAATTTTAAATAGCATGAATCAAATTTTAGCTTATTTCAAATTATTTAAAATGCAATCTCTTCCTCACTGATTTTCTTCTCTACCTTAACACCAACACTCACTCACTTTCTTTAGAAACCTAATACTAAAATTAAAAAATTGAAGGATGGAGCGGGGGAGTTATATAGATGTGTGGCTCCTCTTTGCTGATTCGAAAAAAATAAATAAATAAACCAAGACAATTAAAAAAAAAATTCCAAAGAGGCATCTTACGGAATTTTTTTAAAAGTAAAACCTCATGGAAGAGGAGTGGTTTGGTACCACACCTTTTGCGAATTTCGGCAAAAAGAAAAATTTACTCAAGAGACATGACTTCGTACCACCTCTTGAACTATATTGAAAAAAAAAATTTGAGCAAAAAAACTTGAGCTTATCTTGGGCCGTGGCTCTTTACAACAATTTTGCAAAGTTCCCACTAGTAATTTTGAGATTTTTGTTTTTTTTTTTTGGCTATATTTTCATAAATTAGCCATGACCGTGGGCATGGAGGGTACAAATTGAACCTTGAAAGCACTATTGGGTTTTCCCCATACTGCTTAATGAAGCACTCTTCATCCTTCAGCTTCAGGGCCTTTGCCATGACCCTCAATATTACCTCATTCATCCTTTCGAGCTTCCCGTGAATTCCAGCAATATTTTTCTGCCAAAAGTTTTTAACAATCATTAAGGGTAAGCATTATAAAAAGTTAAAATGGAAAACCCTTCAGTTTATGAAAATGGTAGGGTTTGATTACCTAAAATTTGTAGGATTTTCTGGCCATACTTTGAGCTTTCTCAGGCTTTCAGGTTTGACGTTAAGGTACAATCTGTCATTCCAAGCAAGGGTTTGTTTCTCAGAGTAGACAGTGTCATTCCCACAGCCATCAATATCATCTTTAGGCCTTGCACATTTCATCTTCTCTTCCATTGGAAGCGAAAAGAACTGTTTGGTCACCTCATGCGCTTCGTCCAAGAATGAATCTTCTATCCCGTGATTCACTGCCTGCAAATCAAATGCATGGCCATATAATAGTTCAGTAATTATTAATATATACTTAAATATTACAGATAGTAAATATTATTATATTCATGTCCATATATATGTGGGTTAGTTAAACTTAAACCTGAAAATAACCACAAGATGCGAAAGCCAGTCGAAGTTTTTCGATTTCTTTTTCCACCTCAGAAGATGATGAAGTAAGAAGACTGAGATCCAGCACTGGAACATCCTGCACAGGAAAGTCGGTGTCCCCAATGCCGTATTTCAGTATATATTTCTCCGGTGGGCTGGTGGCGTTGATGGATAGTTCTTGGACAGCCTTGGTTGCTGGTGCAACTCCAGCATGACTTGCAATGACAGTAGCCATCTTATTTGTGCGTGTTTGTGTGTGTGTGTGTGTGTGTGAGAGAGAGAGAGAGAGAGAGAGTAACGAAACGTCGTCAAACATGTAACAATTTCACTTATTCTGTATGTCAATATTTGAAAAGGATTAAGTTTTGAGAAAATAGAAATAACATCCGCTCCAATTATTCGAATCCCTTTTTCAAAAAAGTAATTGTGCATTTAGTTCATTCTTTTAGTAACCCATATGTTAAATTAACTTGAATATTTATACATAGTGAAATGGCTTATGCTAAATGAAAGGCCATAGAGAGCACCATATCAACAGCATAGAGGCAGCAGTAAGAGGATGTTTTGGCAAAATTTGTTTAAAACGGTTTTATAAGTTTCCAAAGATTTTGTAAGATTTTTAAAAATTTATATGATGTTTGATATTATTTTAGAATTAAGTTTTTGAAGTATTAAAATGAAGGAAGATTTTAAAACTTATAAAATGTTAGTAATAACAATTTTGTAACTAACATAGTTAAAATTAATTGAATTTGTGAATTAAAATTTTAAAAATAAGTTAAGAACTTTTTATTCTTTAAAAAAAGAGTTTAGTAAATTCTAATATCTTGTTTGAGGAGTTTGGTTATTAATTTTTTTGTAAAAATTTTCAAAACTTTAATTATAACTTCTTATAAAATCTCAAATATCTCATAATTAAGAAATTGTGAGGAACTTGGGGCCCGTTTGGAAATATTTTTATTTTGATTTTGTATTTTGTATTTTCAAAACTTTTAAAAGTTGAAAAGTTAATTATAATTTTGAAAATAAAAAAAAGATTGTATTTGAACCTTGCACTTGAATATAATGAGTTATGATAAGAGCACATATGGTTGAAAATTTAGGTGGCTTATATGTTTCATACCTAAAAAGATTTACTTTTTCAAAATATATGTATATTTTACTTATTTTATAATTATAATGGGTATTTCATATAAAATCAAATTTGAATTGAACTGAAATGAAATAACATACATGTTGGGTAGATTTAGGAAAAATTATAATGAAAATAAGGGGTATTCCCAATCATATGAATATAATATATATATATATATATATATATAAGTTGATGGTTTTTGATTGTTAAATGTTTTCGAAAATGAAAATGACTCTTGAAAATATAAGCAAATAGAGCATTGTAAGCTCATTCAAACACCCTTTAAGTCATCTCATGCTTTTCCTGTATAAAAAAATTATAATCTTTTAAATGTTAGGAGAAAAATCACCTAATTTGAGTTCTCCAAACTCTCAAAAATTTCAAGATCGTTCTCTATCAATACTTTCTCTTGATTTTCTATTGAGGTGGAAAATGATAATTCTGATTTTAAGTCACATTTAGTGTAGGAGTATTGTCACTGAATGGACCGAGGGCTTTTATGAATTAACGTCTCTCCTAATAATTCAAACAAGTGACGTGATGAGATTGACAATATGCTGCATTAGAAGGAAAAAATTTTCAAACACAAGTCCCATCCACTATTTAAAAAATCGGATCAGATCGGCCGGTCGAATCGATCGAACTGTCAACCGACTAGTGAATTGGTTTAGTTTTCTCAAAAAATTGAAAAAATAAAAAAAATGTCATATTTTGTAAAAATTGTTTAAATCGATTGGTTGAATCGTTGAACCATTGAACCGTTCAATTGAACCTGAACAATTTTTTCATTTAATTTTTAATAAAATTATTTTTTAAAATTTTTTTTGAATCGAAATACAAAGTTTTAAAGTTAAGGTACACTTTACAAGCTATTTAAAAGTAAAAAATAAGCCTTAATCTAGAGTTTAGAATTCAAAATTAACTTACACACTTTCAATTTTAAACTTTAGACTTGATATATTTAAATTCTTGCAATCATTTATAATATGAATAGTGAAATTTGGATCGTAATATTGGATAATCCTTTGAGCTCTTTATATTTATATTTTGATATTTTATTAATTTTTAGTAATATATATTTCATAATTATAACGTCACGGTTCAATTGTTGTTCAATTACTATCTGACCGACGATTGAACCAGTGAACTGTGAATCAATAAGTTTTTCAATTCGATGAATAAACCGATTTTTCGAACACTGATCCCATCATTAGTCAAAGAGAGGAAAAATCAAAACCTTGATTGCGAGATGCTGAAAATTGCAAAAATACAATTACCAAGGAGGCAAAGATTATTGATGTGGCATGCTTATATTATGAACTTTGAAATATTCCACCTAATATTATCAAGCAAAAAAGTTCGGTTTCTCTTGACTAAAAATACTACTATGTTAGTTTAATTTTCTTTAAAAAAAAAGTAATTTTTTTAATGAAACTATCAAGTACATCAATACCAATCAACAACTATTTAAGTAGATTAAATATATAATTATAGATCAAAGCCATACAAGAAAATATCAATGGAATTTTAATTTGTCGAAACAGGAAGATCGGGACCCTCAGACTTTACCATTAATATAAGCTTTGATCTGGGTTCAAATTGGTTGTACTAATTCGTATTTAATAATTTTATTTGATTAATTTTGACATCTTGATGCATTGAATATTTTAATTAATTGTTTCTTTCTCAAAAGAATATATACACAAGAATTCAAAATTACATTTTTAGTGGGAAAAAAATACGAAACCTTATAATATAAATATGAAGTTTTTAAAACACAACTGATAGAGGTGATCAAATACGCGCAGAATTTCGATAATAAAGTACAATGATAAATAAGATCTGCTGCTTCTAATTAACTCGATCTTTTTATATATATGCTTTCAGATTATTCATAAGCATTTAGTAGTCTAGCTCATCCCGTCAACTTCCAACACTTAATTTGAATAGTCGTGTCTAATTAGTTATTGCGTGGTGCATGGTCGGTCCCTTTGTCGGACTAATCAAACAAAGCCCTTTTCTTACCAACCTCGAATTGAACAAGCTTGGTTTGGTAGCCACCGTAATAATCGAACCAGAACTCACGTGCTATGAACACTTATGGGGACTCAGAATAGTACTAAGACACAAACAAGAATACATATTGATGATGCATAGATCTATCGCCACATGGCAACCTCCCTTCGAGGTATTGTCCCTCCTACACCCAATTGACAATTCGATACGTGTCGTCCGGACCCGCTTGGGCCTATTAGCTGAGGGAGAGATATTGTCCTGCTTTTTAGCAAGTTTTGTCCCGAAGGCGCCTCGATGGGAGGAGAGGGTCCAGCCGCTTATATGCTAGTCAAGACCCTCTTCTCAATCCAATGTGGGACAAATGCCATACATATCATCAGCCCCCCAGATGAGGGTTTGACAGACCATTCGCTACATGGCGTCCGGACCTGCATGGGCCACCAAATAATGATGCATGGATCTGTCGCCACATGGCAACCTCCCCTCGAGGTATTGTCTCTCCTACACCTAGTTGACCATTCGGTACATGCCGTCTGGACCGAGTGGAGAGTTTTATCCTGAAAAGGCGCCTCGATGGGAGGAGAGAGTCCAGCCGCTTATATGCTAGTCAAGACCCTCCTCTCAATCCAATGTGGGACAAATGCCATACATATCACATATTATGATTTCATGCCCCAAAAGATTTAATAATTAAACAAACTAAATTTGCACATTTATATATATATATATATATATAGAGAGAGAGAGAGAGAGAGATGCAATTTTAGTCCACTAATTATGGTCATTTATGAAAAAGGACACTAATAATTTTAATTTTCCGATTTAGTCCACTCTGGCGATCAAATTGGCACATTGAGGATATTTTATCACAATTTCAAGACAAAATGCCTAAAATTGCTCAAAATCTTGCTGGAAAAATGCATGTGGCTCTCACATGATGAAAAAATTGGGCATTTGGCAACATTTTTTTTTTTGTTAAAAGAAGTAATGTAGAGGCATTTGGCAACACTTGACATTAATTACACGCATCCATACCTTATGTGGCATTTTTAAACATATCGACTGATGACATGTGCACAAATGGCCACATAAACAAAAAAGACACCTCACCCATCTATCACTTCTTCATCCTCTCAGCGAAGGGGAATTACTACCGCTACAATCAATATCAAAAATAGGGTTTCCAGCATTTCTCTTCCTGGGCTTCCAACAAGAGAATTCGAAGGACTCAAATAGCACCAATATACAGAAAAGCAGCTGAGCCAGCAAATTGATGCTGATAAATTCAAGGGAAATGAGAGTAATCTGTCTGCAGATCCGTTGGTGATGGCGATGCTTTATGCAATCTTGGAGGCAGTTGTAGATAGAGTTGAGATGCACATGAATATTGGAGATCAAAGGGGCAATTGGAACGGTCTGCTTTTAACATCCATCAATGGTATCACCCTCTCGTTGCCACCACAATGGCGGGCGTTGCCTCCATCAGCGACGGTGCTCCTGCAGCGGCGATGAAGCTTTCCTCCACACTCATGTACGTGGCGGTAACTGGGATGCTTTCAATTGTGAATAAAATTCAACCATCTCAGCTTGCTGAAGAACAAAGAAATGCTGTGAGATTGTTTAACCAGCATCATAATCAAAATCAGACTATTATATCCATTGGAAATCCCACTGCTTTTGATGTTGAGGAAATGATGGAAATCATGTTGGCCCTCGACAAGGCGTATCCACTGCCTCTCCTCTTCGTAATGCTCGAAATATTCCCAACTAAGGTGGAGCCCGCTGTGTGGTGGCAGGAACACAAAAGAAAACAGCCCATAGGAAATTATCAAGGTTGTAAGAATGGCTGGAATGGGAAATTGGAGGAAGAAATAAGAGAAATATTTAACGTGATAAGAAGAAAAGATAAAGAATATTACTTGAGTTTTAGTGGAAAAAAGAAATATTTTTTTTTTGTTTTTTAATTAATGGGTGAGGTGTCTTTTTTGCTTATGTGGCTATTTGTGTGCACGTCACTAGTCTATATGCTTAGAAATACCACATAAGGTGTGGATATGTGTAATTAATGCCAAGTATCACAAAATGTCCAATTTTTTCATCACGTGAGAGCCACGTGCATTTTTCCGGTGAGATTTGAGCAATTTTAGGCATTTTGTCTTGAAATTGCAACAAAATGTCCTCAATGTGCCAATTTGATCGCCAGAGTGGACTAAATCAAAAAATCAAAATTATTAATGTCCTCTTTTCACAAATGACCATAATTAATAGACTAAAATTGCATTTGTCCCTATATATATATATATAAGCTTATTTTTTCTTTACCCTTCTAGTGAACCTCTGCTTCTTTCTTTTGGACAATCTAGTGGGATTAGAACTGGATTATGGAAATAAGGTGTCAAATAAGTAGATGCGATGAAGTACGTGGTAAAATTGAACTTTGAAAATGTTTTAGTTAATACGAGGTCTAGCATTTGAGTGCCACTATATATACGGATATTTGTTAGTTATTCTTGATAGAAATATGGCTTCAAGATGGGGGGGGAATTGAGACCCTAAAACAGTCAATTAAAACATTGTACAAATTTTTTGTCAAAATATAATATTGGAAGATCCAAAGATAATGAAGTTAACAAGACAGTAGAAATAATGACATATATGATTTATAGTAGTTCCACTACAAAAAAGGGGGCTCTAGTGACCAAATTTTTTGTCACTATTAGCGACTGATTAACGACTGATCTAAAAATATTTTTTTCTAACAAAATAATGACCACTTAGTGACAAATGAATGACCACATCAGTGATCCCCTTGCATCAATGACTAATTGGGTCACTTATTAGTGACTGAATTCAATTTCGGTCACTAAGTTGGTCACTTTAAATTTTTATCGGTCACTAATTTTGGTGACCACTAATTCAAGTCACTAATTCAATCATTAAAATATAATATATAGAAATATTGAGTACATAAATATGAATTTTCAAAATTATACATTAAACTAGTGAATAATTAAATTCTGAATTTAAAGTTTTTAAAAATTTTACCATTAAAATATAAATTATTATGACTAAATAAAAGTTTAAAGTTTAAATATAAAATAAGTATTATAAAAATAAAATATTTGAAGAAAAGAAAAATTCAAGTAAATGATTGAGTAAACCTACCCAGTGTCTCAACCCCCTTTCAAATTGCATTTACCCTGCTGCTTGTTTCTTTTCTTACAGCACCACTGCCCGCATGCCCTTTTCAGTAATTCTTTTTTTCTTAATTTCCAATGAACCTCCCCTACAACGGTGAAGACCGACTAGCCTCCACAGTAGCTAATCCCGAGAGGCTAACAGTAGCAATTGGACTCACAAGAGCCAGTAGATTCATTGTGACCTCGCAACGAGGAGGCTAGTTGCTGCTGACCTTAAGTTGCAACTGAGGCCAACATCAGTTGGCCTCGGTCGGTGGCTCCCACTTCTAATGAGGAGCTACCAACATTTTGACTTTTTTTAAATAATTTTTTTTGAATTTTTCTATAGTTATATAATACTTTTATTTAATTGTGCAAGTGTGGAGACTAAAATTTTGTATATTTTTGGCATTGAAAAAGGTAATTATTTTAGTGTGAAGTTATAATTATATAAATTGTGTTTTAGAATAATTTATTAGTCAACACTCCAAGTTAAATTGTATGAATTGTGTTTTTTAATTATGTATTGATCAATATTTTTATATGTTGATTTTTTCTTGTTGTTCAACTTTTAAAGAAAAAAATGTGGAATTATGTAGATGTTCAAGGTTTTTCTCCCACAAGAGATATGATATTTTTATTTTATTTCTTTGGAATTGTTGTATGTATTTAAGATTGTTATCTTTATTTGATTTTTTAGGAGAATTGTAAGCCTATTGTATCATGTTTATTTGATTGTTTATTGTTGTTATTTTTACAAGATTTTATTGTTCTATATATTTAATTTTTTTTTAATAAAATTGTATAACTACTTTTTTTATTTGTAAAATATGAATTTTATTATATGTTAATTAGTTTCTAGGAGAGTCATGACTTAAAAGAAGAGTTTCAGAAAAGGGGTTTTGAGGGGAAGAATGTGATGATTATGATATCTTGTGAGGTGGGCTCTAAGCATGGGTATCCCATACGATTTTTATATGTATTTTATTAAAATTATATAACTTTTTTATTAGTAAGAATATGTATTTTAATAAAATTGTGTAAATTTTTTATTATAGATTATCTTTTAGTAAAAATATGTACATATTATAAAATATGCACTTCTTCCTTTTACTTGAAAATAAATTATCCTATATCATTAACATTTGTCAACTTTTAAAATATTGCTAATTTGTGGAGTATAGTGTAGTTAAAGCATATTATTTGGAAATGTTAGATTAAATAGTATTGTTGAATGTGAAGGTACACGTGTTTCAACAACTTGTCAAGATTCTTCTTTTGAATTATTGGAACTGTAAGTTAGTCATGTGCGAAATTTCTATCAAAGATATAATTGATAATATGAAATCTAATGATACAATTATTGTTTTGATGCATATGTCTTTTGTTTGTAGCCGGCACAAGTGGCTTTAGTGACACCCTTGGCATCCTTAGCAATAGTACATTTGGCTTTTTACTAATCAAGGTGACTAATGTTTTTTCTTTTTGATAGCTATGTTTATTACCTCTAGTTGCCTTATTTAATTTTTTTAATAACTGAAAGACTTTGATTTGGCTTTTGTTTATTAGCTCTAGTCATGCTATTAATAATGTGCTTTTGTGTGTGTGTGTGTGTGTGTGTGTGTGTGTGTGTGTGTGGATGCCGCTTTTGGAGATATTATTTTTGTGTTGATATGCTTGAGCATGGCTAGTAATCAAGTTGTTGGACTTGCTTATAAGGAGAAAAAATGTGTTAAGCTTTTCAAATGATAGTTTAATGGTTTAAAATTGCAGAAAACATGTCTAACGATCGAAATTGGATGTGGCATTGATTAGGTAATGGATTTTTATCTGATGAATTTGATAAAGGCGTTAGGGGGTTTCTAGAGTTTGCTTAATCTCATCCTAAGGTTGTTGACCATGGTAATATAAGATGTCCTTGTTCAAAGTGTTGCAATAGGAAGTTTGATAATCATGATAATATATGCATTATCACCTCAAAAAATATTATTAGTGAATCCTATGTTGTTTTGAAAGTATACTACTACTATAAGAAGTTCTTTTGTTGTTGTAGATGCTTTGTCCTAAAGAATATGATTCACTTACAGAAGTTAAAGATTTTGAAAGAGAAATGATATATATGGTTGATTGTCTCAAAAAATTGGACATTTAAAAGCGATATGATATATATATATATATATAATTGATTCATTATTACTAATAATTATCGTACCAAGTTCATGTTACTTAATGATTTCTTTTCAAAATAAAGAATGGTATCAACCTATATACAACATCAATGTGAAAATGCTACGTGACTCTGCCAAAGGAAAAATAATAAAAAATGTTGCATTTATTTCTTGTTTTATTTTCTCTGATTCCCACTGTAATAGTTAGAGCATGTTTGGTTACTTTTTTATTTTTAATATTTTCAATATTTGAAATATTAATTAAAAAATAAGTTGAAAGTAAATTGAATTTGAATGATTGATGAAAAACATAATAATATAGGATTTAATAAGTTATAAATAGAAGATACTATTGGAATAATGGTGATAATTTGTGTAGGAGGAGTATGGAGCATATATAAGTAATCTTGATAGTAACTCAACTCCAGAAAGCTCGTTTCATGAGCAAAAATGGATTGAGATTAGTGGTGGTGCTATAAAGGGTAGGATGTATGGTTATAGGAATACATTTCATTGTTGTGACATTTCACTATTAGGACCTCCTCTAGATTAGTCAACAGCCATGTTACATGTGACTATTTGCAAGAAACAATTACAAAAGTTATTGATGAACATTTGGCTAAGGAAAGGGAGGTAACTGCTAAAAAGAGAGAAGCGGCTGCAAATAGGGAAGCAATTTTTATGAAAATAATTGAAGATGCAAAGGCGAGGGAGCAAGCTTTAATGGTGACATTGATAACATGCATGGAAACGTTGAATGCAATGCATGGTGGTGGTTCGAATGACAATAATGGAGATGACAATAAGAGTTATTTTAATAAATGAATGTCTATTTGTGTGCTATGTACTATTGTTGATATTGAAACTTATGTTTGGATCAGCTGGTTTGAATGGATGATTTTGGATTATGGTTGTATGAATTGCTATTTTTATGTTTATACATTGGTGTTATGGATTATACTTTTAGAGTTATAAATTGATGATGGGTTATGATTGTGAAATATTTATAATATATTATTTTGAGATGGTACTTATATTAATAAGATAAATTATTTTTGGGGTAAATAAAATTTTGTGATCGATTTGTGACCGAAATGCGGTCAGTCATTAATTAGTAATTGAATTATGATTGAAACTCAACTATTGATTTGTGATCCTTATCGAAAAGATCATGAATTAGTGACTAAATATTGATATTTTGTGATTGAACTTTGGTCACTAATTACTAACCCGATTATTGATATTTTGTGACCGAATTTCAGTCACTAATTAGTGACCTATTAGTAATCAATCACTAATTAGTGACCTAATTGTGACTACCCAATGTACTAGCTTGCAAAAAATTAGTGACTGGCACTTTAAAAGTAGTGACCAATAGACGGTCACTAATCAGTGACCGATGATAGTTTCGATCACTAATTGAAATTAGTGACAAGGGTTTTAGTGACCGCGCGTGTTGGTTACTAATTACATCAGTGATTGATTTTTGTTGAATTAGTGACCAAAAACTTTATTTTTTAGTAGTATTTGGTGAGCCTATACCCACTATCTAAATTATAAATATAGAATTTTAAACCTGCATTTACTAAAAGATATTAATACAGAGCACCCAATACTAATGACCATTTTAGCAAGTTGGACTCTGTATCGAAAGACAACAAACCACTAGTAAGTACATTGCTTCCAGAGAATCACATAAATTGTACTTAAAGATTCTTCTAAGCTTATGCTCTACGTATTTCTAAAGAATTAAAAGGTTCATTTCTCCTTAAATATTTGTATTGGGAGGATTTGCTAGATCTTCTTTCCTTCTTGCTCCACCTGGATTGAAGCTACAATTAACTGATTACAATTTACTTTCCAGAATAGATTTGTCAAGGTGACACAACTACTTTTTACCAACCATAGATTTTGTTGCCAGACATACAGCTTTCCGCGAATAGAATAACAATAATTTACCAAATAAGTTTGTCCTCTTTTATAAGGAAAGAGCAAATTTCTAGCAAATTACATAAGCAAGTATAATTATGGCAAAATGATCATAATAAAAATGAGATTGTGAGGAAATGTTAACAATCTCCCCTATTTTTATGATGGCTCATTTTGCTTTTAAAGAGTTTATAACCTCCCCTTAAGTTGAACAATCTTCTAATAAAATATTTTCCTATCAAATATCTTAAGTTTGGTTATGCCCCCTATCAAATCTAATTTTAACTTCTCCAATAAACAGCTGAGTCATGAACTTAACAACAATTTACAATCAGATAATGGTGCAACCTAGACAAATCAAATAATAATAATTAGGAAGTACCCATAAAGTAATTCATTGAAAAAACACAAAATATAATGTGGTTGGACAATATGCCAATTCCACTTGATAAAAAGATGGATTTCATTGATTTCAAATCAAGTATTGAGTACAAATTCAAGTCCTACAAATCTCATAAGAACACTCAACATCCTCGTTCTAGCTTCTGTTACACAGAAAAATCTCAAAAATAGTCTAGAACTAATTTTAATAGGGTCATCCTTCGAAAATGGGAGAAAAATCAATTAAATATAAGTTTGGGTTGAAAAATGACCTACTTGGCCTTCGTCATACACCACAGCACGTAATAGTTATGCTTAGGTGTGCATCTGCTAATCTATTGAGACATGCAGTAACTCCCACATTTTGGCACAGGCTGATCATGTCTAAGCTAGAGGCATCTACCTGATAGGCACTAGGGCATCGGGTATGCATGCCCCAACACTCACTAGGCACTCTTGCACTCTCGAGCACTTTTACTTCACGCCTACTATTGCCACCCGTCTACCATTTATGTACCATTTTCACATAGTTTTCACCATTTCTTTTTATTTTCATCATTTTCAACTCAAATTTCAATGTACACTCAACAATCTCCACTTTAACTTAAATTCTTTCATCAATCATCTTTACCTTCCCAAAAAGGGCAATCATCTGAGTCTGTAAATGTTTATCAAATCCAAGCAACACTTGAATTTGATTCTCAAAATGGTCTTTGTTAACATATCTATCGAATTATCCTTAGTCCCAACCGTATGAACTAAGACAATATCTTAAGATAACATATCCTAGACAAAGTGATACCTCATATCAATATACTTTATTTTCTCATGAAATGCTTGATTATTTGACAAACGTATAGTGCTATGACTATCACAAAATACTATAGTAATATTAGAACTTATACCTATACCATCAATTAGCCCCTTTAGCCAAATGTCTTCCTTCATGCGCTCAGCTAAAGCAATGTACTTAACCTTTATTATGGATAATACAACTGATGAAGTAACTTTCCAACTAACAGTATGACCTGAAACATAAAACACATAGCCTTTCATAGACCTTCTAATGTCCAAATCTCCAGCATAATCCACACCCACATAGTTGACAAGTTTAGTAGAATTTAGTTGACTATACATCAAACATCTATCCACATAGCCTCTTAGATACCTCATAACTCATTTCACTGCCTACCAACATATCTTTTCCGACTTGTGCATATACCTACTCATAACACTAATAGCAAGTGCAATATTTTGCCTAATGCACACCATAGCATACATGAAACTACCAACTGCACAAGTATATGGCATATTAGACATATGTTCCTACTCCTTTTTATTACTCTGTGATAGATCTGATGAAAGCCTGAAATAAGCTATGAGTGATGTATTAACTGGCTTGGACTTATTGATGCCAAAACACTCTAGTACTTTCTCAATATATTTTTGCTGAGACAAGTACATCAACCTAAAATGCCTGTCTCAAACAATTTCAATGCCTAATATCCTCTTTGCACTACTATAAACCTTTATCTCAAATTCTTCACTCAATTGAGCCTTTAACACATTTAATCCCAAACATATTTCTAGAGGCAATCAATATATCATTAACATAAAGTAACAAATAAGTGAAAGGACCATCACTACACTTCTTAGAATGTACACAGCAATCATAAATACTTTCAGTATATCTAATCTTAATAATAAATGCATTAAACCTTTTATATAATTGCCTAGGAGATTGCTTCAAGCAATATAAAGACCTCTTCAAATGGCATGCCTGATTTTTCTTCTCAAATATAATGAATCCCTCTAGTTGACTCGTGTAAATCTATTCCTTCAACTCACTATGCAAGAATGTCATTTTCACATCCATCTAGTCAAGCTTCATATCAAATAAAGCTACCATAGCAAGTAACACACCAATAGAGGTATGCTTTACAACTGGGGATAACATTTTGTGAACGTCAACTCTCTCTTTACATAAAACCCTTAGCAACCAATTGCAACCTGTAGCGCGCATCCTCAATCGCTAGAATTCTTTCTTTTCTCCTACAGATCCATTTGCATCCAACAATTTTTTGCCCTTTAAGTACATCAATTAGCTCCCTTATGCTATTCTTATGTAGAAACTCCATCTCTTTACTCATAACGGCTATCCATTTATCTAACTCTGGATAAGAAATGGCCTTTCTATATGTGACTAGATCATCTCTCACAAATGCCTCAACTGAATTCAACGCATAAACAACTAGTTTTGAATATGCAAATCACTGTAGTGGTTTGATCTGCCTTCTTTCTCTATCACAAGTCAAACGAGAGTTCTATAGTAAATTAGTTTCATGTTGCTAATTAGTTAATAATGAGCTTTCCCTAACTTTATCTATCACCTTCTCATTCCCTTTTGAAAAAAATGGAGTGTTGATCTCAAACTCCTTGTTCTTCATCACAGCAAACTCATTGAATGCCACATCCCTACTAAAAATCACCTTGGAGCCCTTATCATTAGTAAACCACAAATGATAACCCCTAACTC
This sequence comes from Jacaranda copaia, assembly GCA_014898725.1. NCBI lineage: Eukaryota > Viridiplantae > Streptophyta > Magnoliopsida > Lamiales > Bignoniaceae > Jacaranda > Jacaranda copaia. Next base: position 993,971 of record JACGDI010005343.1, on the reverse strand, counting down.
CATTTGTATAGCCTAGGAATTTGCACTTTGTTACCCTTAGCTCAAGCTTCCCATCACAAACATAAACATAGGTTGGATACCCAAATACCTTCTTATTTGAGTAATCAACAAAAAACCCTAACCAAACTTCCATTAGTGTTTTATAGTCTAAAGCAGTCGATAGTGACCTATTCACCCAAATAAAAAGCAATATTAATAGCATCAACCCAAAAATCCTTAGATAATTTGTTATTAAACAGCATCATCTAGCTCTCTCCAAAATAATCTTATTCATCCATCTACAACTCCATTTCACTGTATTGTATAAACAACTATGCAATACCTTACAATCCCCTGCTTATCACAAAATTCCTAAAATTTCTTATTGCAAAACTCTAATCCATTGTCAATCCTCAAGCATTCAACCTCTTTCCCTATCTATTTCTCAATCAAGGTCTTTCATTGCTTAAAGTTGACAAATACTTCATCCTTATACTTCAATATGTATACACATACTCTTTGTGAAAAATCATCAATGAATGTCAACATGTACTTAGCACCACCATTTGAGAGGACTTAAGAAGACCCCCAGAGATTTAAGTGACTATATTCTAATGTGCCCTTGGCCTTGTGAACTATGTACTACACTTCACCCTGTGCTGCTTGCCAAGAATACACTACTCACAAAAATCCAATTTCCCAATCTTTTCCTATAGAGCAAACCATGTGCTCAACTCTGACATATGCCACAACCTTGTAGTATCATTAAGTGATGAAGAAATTATTGGAGTACTAGAAACTATACTACCTTGCAATATGTAAAAGCCATTTCTTTTCTCCCTCTTCATAATTTGCAGAGCACCTTTGGAAACCTATAGAACTCCATCTTGAGCTTTACTCAAACCCTTTTTAGCCAATTTTAGGGTTGGTCAAAACTAAGCCAATCTGAACAAAATCAATTAAATCGATCTAAAAAACCAAAAATAAAAAAAATCAATTGAATTAGTTTTCTTTATTTAAAAATGAAAAAAAAATCAAATGGTTCGGTTTGGTTATAATTAGCAGTCAAAACCAAATCAAACCAAATTGAACCGACTGTATACCACTAAAATACTATTATACCTTTATTTTTATATTTTATGACCAAAAATCCCCTAAACTTTTTATCCATTTCCCTCATACCCAAGCCCAACCGATGGTCCAACCCAATAAAAGAGATAAAGACAAAAACTAAAAAATTGAGAGAAATCAAACTGAATTTGATTGGTTTGGTTCGGTTGAGAATTTTTCAAAATCAAACCAAACCAAATTGCGAATAGCCCTATGCAATGTACCTAGTGAAATTTGATTTTTCTTCAAATCAAGAACATGATGCACATCACAATTCTATAGTGCATTCTGATACTCACTACAGCAATCCCTACAACTCTTCTAGATGCATCGTTCCCTATGAACACTTTATCACCATTATATTTGCTATAAATAGTGAACTAATCCTTTAATGGGCATATATGGTAGGAACAACCACAATCTAAAATCCACTTATAACTTAGAAGAGTCTCAATAGCATTGAGAATAAGTGCCCCATCAAACTCATCCTCAATAATTCCAACAACATCATCCCATTTATGACCAAACGATTCTCCCAAATCTTTCACCTTTCCACATTCTAGGCAATTTTGTGTCTAGTGCCCCTTTTCTTCTACAATTATAGCATTTATCTTTTGATTTAGGCTTACTTCAAGACTTAGATAGGCCTCTATTCATTTCCCTTTCTTTTAGTGAGACCTTTACATACTCTATTGATATCATATCTCTCACATACAATAAAGAAGTAACCCAAGTACTCAAAAGATTTAAGCAGAGCATACAAAATAATCAATGCTTGATCTTCATCCTCAACTTGCATGTCTATACTAGCGAGATCTAATATCACCTTACTAAAATAATTAATATGCTGAGTAATAGACGTACATTCCTTTATCCTGATGGTGTATAATTACTATTTCAAATATAGTCGATTTACAAGGGACTTCATCATATACAAACTCTCTAGCTTTGACCTCAATCCTGTTGGTGTACTTCTACGACACCTCTCTTAGTACATTGGCTACCAGCAATAATACTAAAGTGCCATAAGCCTTTGCCATAAATTCATCCTTATCCTTATATAAAAGCATCTCCAGTAAGAAATCTCTGCGTTTTAGCACTCTATGCAAACCTTGTTGACATAAAAGGGCATGCACCTTTATCTTCTATAGTCCAAAATTGTTCTTCCCATCAAATTCTCAACCTCGTATTTCATTGTGCACATCTTGGCCAATTTGGCTCTTAATACTACTTTGTTGTAACCTAGAAAGACCAAATAACAATAATTAAGAATTTCCCATTAAATAATTTAATGGAAGAATACAAAATTTGATGTGGTTTGATGATGTGCCTACTTCATCTAACAAATATATGAATTTTATTAATTTCAATTCATGTGCCAAGTACAAATTCAAGTTCCATAAATCTCACAAGAACGTCCAACACCTTTATTTTAACCTCCATTAGAGAGAAAAATCTCAAAAATGGTCTAAAACTAATTTGAATAAGGTCATCCTTCGAAAATAGGGAAAAAATCAATTAAATATGAATTTAAGTTGAAAAATGGCCTGTTAGGCCTATGCCATGCACCCAGCACACAACAATTGCACCCAAGCATGCACAGCCTGTTAATCTACCCAGACAAGTAATAACTCCCACTCCTAGGCACAGGCTAGTTACACCTAGGCACAGAGCCATCTACCTAACGAGTGTTGTGGCATCTACTACTGTTGCCCATTAGCCATTTTTGCACCATTTCTATCCCATCTTGCTATTTTCGCACCTTTTTCACTATTTTTTATTATTTTCATCATTTTCAACTTGAAACTCAAGGCACACTCAATAGATAAGTACCAAATAGCAAACGAGCTAATCTAAGATATTTAAGTTAGCATAATCATGTGTTCAATCAAAACAAGCATTAGCATACGTTTAAAAGAAAACAATATGCATAAAAGCATAAACTTAGTTCAAAACATATCACCAAGAGCAATGCAAGCCAAATGCATAAAAGTCTCCCTTTCATCATCAAAAGGTCATAGACAGAATCAATAGCCATATAGATAGGTAAAGGATTTGGGAAGGAGATAATGGAAGACCCAGTTTTAGGAATTTGGATAAGCATTTCAAAATTGAGGGATTTTTTGTAGATTTATTATCTCTTTCCCATAGGGCAGTTATTAAAGCTTGGTTAAGTTTTAAGAAGGAATTTGAATGTTTTGAAAGGAAACAAAAATTTTGTCTTAGCATTTGGAATGACTTAAGAGATTAGAGGAATGACTCCTTGTCTATTTTTAAGAAAATAAAATCTTCCTGAGAAAGTGGTTTTGTAAAGACATCCAGTAACTAAAATTTTATTTCTACAAAATGTATGCAAATATTTCATTGAGAACATGGTCTTTTATGAAATGACGACATATGCCAATATGCTTACATGAATATGCATGGAATTTTATTGATAATAATAGCATGCACTAGTGTTATCACAATGTATGCATGAAAAATCAAGTCTAAAGTCATGTAGTGTTTGTTTCATCCAAATTACCTGGGTATAACAATTTGTCTTGAACCATATATTCTGTCATAATTGTTGATAAAGTCATAACACTTTTTTTCTTGCTATACAAGTTTACGAGGCAATCTTAAAGTAATTGGCAAGTACCAGTGGTACTCTTGTGGTCAATTTTGTATGTTACATAGCTAGCATCAGAAAAACCAAAATGATTTGGATCAAAGATACTAGATTCCAAGGTGTGGTGAACCTTTTAAGTATCATAGAATCTATTTGGTGGCTTTAAAGTGAGAGAATCCTTAAGATTTCCTCAGAACCTTGCAAGGTATTGTATGTTTGGTTGACTTGCGATGAGATAGATCAAGCTTTCAATTATTACTTGGTACATGATCCATCAACATTGTCCTCAACTAGGTCAAGTCCCAGTTTGGTATTTGGGGCCACAGGAATAAGAGCTTCTTCACAATTTCTTTCCAAATTTTCTTAGTAACTCTCTTGTATATTTGTTTTGACATAAATTCCTTGGAGGTTTGTTTGATTTGATGGCCAAGGAATAAGTTTAATTCACCTATAAAACTCATTTCAAACTCATTTTGCATGCATGTAACAAATTCTTCACAAAATTCATTTTTTGTTCCTCCAAAAGTAATGTAGTTTACATAAATTTGAATGATGAGAATTCAGAATTTAGGGTTTTTAATGAAGAGAATAGAATCTATTGTTCCCATGCAAAAACCTTTGAAGATAAAGAAAGTACTTGATCTTTCATACCATAATTTACAAGCTTGCTTAAGACCATAAAGAGCCTTTGATAGCTTGAAAACTTGATTTGGTGATAGAGAAAAAAGAGGTGACTAGGAAGAATTTCAAAAATTCTAAAAGTACAAGAGAGGCAATACTTCGAATTTAGTCACCTTAAATTGCCACTTCTAGGATCCACTCATGTTTTATGCTTATATTGCAAAAGAGATCATATACCTTTGCCATGCTTTCCTTTTGGAGAAGATGTAAGCTTCAAGTGTGACCTAAATCAAACTCTTTGAACTCTTCAAGTATTCTTCTCCAATGAATTAACATTTGATCTTCCAATAATACCAAAATTTCACCAACTCCTATTGTTGAGATGCTAACACCTTGACAACAATTGAAGAAGATCCACACTACTAAAAGCTCAAGTGTTCTTCATCCAATGGTGATCATACTCCACGATCACTTTACTTTTGAAGATCGAAAACTGGAGTTAATCTTAAAAAATGGTAGGAAGAAGAAGGTGTTTAAGAATTCTTGAGAAAGAGAGGAAGACTAGAGGCTAGAGAATATTGTGGACCAAAATTGTCAACTCTAAAATTAGAGAGCAAATAGGTGGCACTATGCCTATTTATAAGAAAGATTTTGGCTCAAAAAATATGACTCATCTATACATACACATATATGTATAGTGATCATATTTTCCACTCTAATGGAATATCCTCCACTTGAAATTTAAGTGGTCCGAGTGGGGTGGTGCAGTATGCACCCATCACATTAGATCCCATCTAATGTGCCATACTTTCTACCTCGTAGAATCTTATATATGTACACTAGACATATAATAACCACATCTTCCATCGCACAAAATTTATAATATATATACATATATATATTTATATGAGGATCACAATTTTCCTCTCATGGAAGTGATCCCATCAAGAAAAAAACATCTTCATTTCTGATGGAATTTTCCAATAGACTCAAACAAATTTCCAATGGAATGATAAATTTTCAATAGGTCTCCAATGGAATTTTTGTTGTCGAAAAAACCTTCAGCGCAAATTATTTTGTCAGTTTTTCAATCGAAGTTGTTCATCAAAAAACATTTCAATGGATTTTCATCAATTTTGTCACAAAAATTTGACCATGTGAAATAGCCAAATTTTCATCTATTTTTTGACGGCTTGTTTCTGTTGGAAAGTTTTCTGACAGTACATTGTCAAATTTTCGACGGAGTTTTTATTTCTTTTTATTTATTTATTTATCATATTCCAACAATGTTTAGATGAATTTTTGTTGAAAATTTATTAAAATTATTATTTATTTATAATTTTTTTTCTTTGAAAGATCATCGAATTGTCATCAGAAATTTATTTTTTCAAAAAAATAATATCTACAAATTTAATTTAATTATATCGTAACTTGTTGATATGTCTTGTCTATAAAATAAGATAAACTCATAATACAAATGGAATAATAATTTAGAATAAAATATAATTTTATAAATATGAATCTTAAAAGTCATAATTCATAATTACAAAAGCCAAAAAAAATCTTATTTACTGGTCACCAGCGGCAACATCACCAAAGTTGAAATAGTCATCCTACTACTGGTGGTGGTCATGCTCCTTTTATTATGGTGAAAGCTGCTGGGGGTAGGGTAAGGAGTGGGGGTGAGGACAGGCCACCGAAACCTAATAAAGCATTCCTTAGCATGACCAGCTGAGCGATCATATTCTGTCTCATACCAAATTGCTCAAACAGCATACATTATATATCCTGTATACCAACCTGCGAATTAGCTTGCAAATGTGCCTCCAACTAGGTTATAGTTGATGCACTAGGCTTCTTCTAAGGCATGCTAGTGTAGGAAAGTGACTGCTAGTAGCTCAACCTATAAACCTACCCCTTCTTGAAAGGTCCCTCCACAGCTTGAGTATATAACTCAACCTAAGACTGTTGGGTCTCTACCTTACTCCTAATACATTCCAATTGAGATCGGACTGCAATAACTACTAAAAGCTCTTGTGCAAGGGACAAAATTTAAAAATGAATGAAACATAATTAACTTAAATAATTTTATGTCATATGTAATAGACTTACAACAACTTCCTCACCGTCTAGTCTATCTAGCTCCTATCGGCCCGCCACATGTGGGTACGAGTAAAAACCTCCTTCACCGTCGAGAGCCTCTACAATTCCCGAGCTTATATAGAAAATAAGAATTAACATAAGTGTATTTTATGTACATAATACTAAACTATAATGAATATAAGAAAAAAACTTGGCTGGGCCTCCCCTAAATTTAGTCTTTACCAAAACGATGAAGGCCTAACAACCAAGCAAATGATAATAGATTATCATTTGGGAATGGCACCAAACCTTTCCCATCAATCAAATAAATGAGTAACAAATGAGGAGGGCTCTAACCCCTTAGCATCAACAATGCCATGCAAAGATTATAAATATAACACATGTAATTAATAAATATTCCGAAGGGGATGAAGTATACTAAAGACTAAAAGTTAGGAAATTTACTAAATGCTCGATTTGTGTCCCAATGGATATACTCCCTCTGCTATAGAGAGATCCATCGATCTTAGAAGCTAATTCTTCTTGGCCTACATGGACTTCTTTTAAATATCTCGAGGTTACTATGATGCTAAAGGGCATCCCAAGTGTCCTCGCCAATGCACCTCACTTCTTGTCCATCTTTCAAGCATAGCCATCATGTCACTCAATCGGTGATCCCTTTAGCATTAAAGTCCCTTTGGAAATGGCCCTCATTCTCAAGTTTCCAACAGGCATATCTCTATGAAAGAAAATGAAATAAATTAATATACTTACAATGCACATACATAGTCAATTTGTATAAGTAGATATATTAATAACATTCATATACCTTCCACTCCTTAAACATCAAATCTTGGAGGGCTTAGGGGATATCCAACTAAGTTTTGTAAAGCTCCTATACCTTTCTCTTAATTAAGCTCGTTAAGAATTTGGCACCTTCGAGCGAAGGTGTATACCTGCATAAAATTATAAACAATAATACATAATTATTAAAATAATAATAAAATAACATTTATATAATAAGTCAAACCCACTCATAGCATCCCCTGGGATATAAGTATACCTTGCCAGAATTGTAGAATAGGGCTCTCACCTTCTTTCCCGGCCCAATGTCTAGTTGGCTGAAAAATTAACTGCTGCAAGTGCTACAACTGGTGCTACTAATCTGGAACTATTGAGTAGAGCAATAGGGGATAACTAAGTGCTAAGCGGAGTGATAGATGGTAATGGAGTTCCTACAAGTGTAATGGATGGTAGCTAAGATGAGTAATGTTGTTGTGAGGATAAGTGTGCGGTATAGTATAAGGATGTCCTCACAATAATATATGAGAACGAGGGAGAAGGAGTATTGGGGAGATGTGTAAGAGAAAGCATAGGGTAGGCATGAACTGATGACCAATCAATAGTGTGGTAAGAGATTGATCAGCTAACAAGTGTGTTTAATGGGTTGAGAAAGTCCCGCTACCTTAGCCAAAACCCTGACCTTGGCCAATGGTAGAGTGATAGAAACCTAATTAATTTGTCATCTATAAAATAAAAATAAATATTAATATAATTAATATTATTATAACAAATTAATATTTATGTATGTAAAATGTATAAAAATAGTTAACAACTCAACTGAATAAGGCACATTAGTTTCCACAGAAGTTTAGATAGAATATATCATTCATTTATCGAATAAAAATTCTTCAATTTTTCTACCTAACTAGATCTGTTATTATAATAAAAGTTTAGTTTTAATGGTCCATTGACATTCTAATCCTTGGTTGGTTGTCATTTACATCAACAAATTCAGATAGACAAAAAGATTGAAGACTTTATGTAATAAATAAATGAATTTTTGAATAGAAATTTTTATTGAGCATGTTTGACTATTGATCAATTATAGGAGTTGGAAACTCCTTTGTTGCTCCTGTTGTAATGGGAAATTGTTTGGTCTAAAAATTATGTAATGACTCCTAAAGAGAAATGCCAATACTGTGGAAAATTATTTTTCAATCATAAGTTGAAATATCACTTGAGACGAACTTGAGACAACCTCAAGTGAATTTTCAACTTATGATCATAGAATAACATTCCACAATACTTGTATTTTTCTTTGGGAGTCATTAAATTATTCTTTTTTGGGGTTGTTAGAATAGCATGTGACGATATTTTGGTACATCTTGGCACTAAGGGGATTCAACAGGTTTTATGTGTGCATTAATATGAAGAATGGACTTGTAATTAGTATATTCCATGATTTTGACACATACTTGGACTTGAAATGAGACTTGGAAGGCGACCTTGTAAGGATATTTTCACCACTTCTTGAGATAAATATTCAGACATTTTGAAGATGGGATGATAAATTTTTTATTCTTTATGTCTCTAACTTTTGAAAATATTTGAGATAGATGGGGTTGATAAGAGTTTGAATGGGGAGTTGGTTAGCACAACATGCTATTCTGTAATTAGAGGCAATGATAATGCAATTATAATTGGTAATATAAATCATTTTTAGTTAAATTTTTAGTCATTTAAGTTTAAAATAATTTATAAGATGACCATTTAGAATAAGATGGAATTTAGTTTCGTACGCTACCTTTGTTATTTCGAGTTATCTAAGTTATCCTATATGATTTTTTTTAGTATTCAGCCTCAATAGTATTTCTTTATAACCTCAGCATTAATTATGGCTTCGTAAGTCACTTTGGCAATTTCAAATAGTCTATGTTATCCTATATGAATTTCAATGCAACTCTCTCTTCCAATCCAAAACTCAATTCTAAACTAAAATTATATAAATATCAAAGTCAATCCAAACTAAAATGTCAAATTAACTAAATAATCTAAATATCAATATCAAACTTGAACAAGTATCAATTCTAAACTAAACAAACGAACAATATCAATACTAAACTAAATATAAAATCTAAACTAAACATACTTATATTATCAAATTAACTAAATAAACTAAATATTATTATCAAATTAGACAAAACTAAGCGTACTAAAATGCTAACAATATCAAATTAACTAAACTAAATATCAATTCTAAACTAAACATACCAACACTAAATCATATTAGATTATACAAATGATACTAATAGTAAACCATACTAATTATCAATTCTAAACTAAATATACTAACAATAAATCATACCAAATTAACTTACTAACACACAAAACTAAATAAATAAATAATGATATAAAAAAATTAAGGAAAAAATTTACTCATTGATGCAATGGGTGAATGATGACGGTTCACTCTTTAAAAAACCAAACCGGACCAGCCAGTTGAACCGGTCGGACCGTCAACCGACTGGTGAACGGGTCCAGTTTTCTCAAAAAATTGAAAAAATAAAAAAATATCATATTTTGTAAAACCATTCAAACAGGCCAGCCAGACTGTTGAACCAGACCAATTTTTTTATTTAATTTTTAATAATTTTTTTTAATTTTTTTTTAGGTCTAAATACAAAGTTTGAAGGTTAAGGTACACATCACAAGCTATCTAAAAATAAAAAATAAGCCTTAATTTAGAGTTTAGAATTAACTTATATACTCTCAATTTTAAACTTTAGACTTGATATATTTAAATTATTACGATAATTTATAATATGAATATTGAAATTTGGATTGTAATATTGGACAATATCCTTTAAGCTTTTTATATTTTACATTTTAGTACTTTATTAATTTTTAAGTAATATATAATATAAATATATATTTCATAATTATGACGTTACGGTTTAATTACGGTCGACAAACGGTTAAACCAGTGAACTGTGAACCGATAAGTTTTCTGGTTCAATGAATGGTTTAATTTTTCAAACACTAACGACATGGTGAGCTCAAGGATGGGCGGGCAAGCGGGTGGTGACAAAAGCAACAAAAATGGTGAGCAAGGAAAGAATCAATAGTAATGCAATGGGAGCAACAACAACGGTGGATGATAGCAGGGAAAGAGGTTGGAACTGTTTGACGGCAAAGTAGGGAAAGAGAAAGAGAAAAAAAGAAATAGGGAAGAAGAAGGAGGCATCTAATTTTATTGCATTTTTTGATGAAAATTCCATCAAAAAACAATTTTTTACCAATGGGATATTCCATCAAAAATTTTCTCTAAAACTTCATTTTTTATGGCCTTCCAATGGACAATCCATTGAACATATTTGCACCTTTTCCCACCAAATCCCCTCCAAATTTACAAATGGTTTTCCATTGGATTTTCTATGAGCTCATTTGTCCTCATAAATCCATCGAAAAGCATTAATTAAGAAATTTTTGAAAGAGGCTTTCTATTGAAAATTTTCATCCAAAAAGCAATATTTTTTTTAGTGATATTGGACTACTTAGAGGTGATCTAGTGTGCTCTTATCACATTAGATCACTCTCCACTAGTCTTAATGGTCCATAAATTGATCCTAATTAAAATGCAATTTTAATACCAATTGATAATCTATCAATTTATTTCTACAAATTTTTCTCTCAATTAAATAATTACATTATTTAATTAGACTAATCCAACACTTGAATCAATCATACATGTTGTTAATTAAATAATCAAATTATTTAATTGGATTAATTTAACCCTTCAAATTAATCAAGCAAATGAATTAATTCCTTCGTCGTCATCCAATTCCTTGGATAATATTATCTAATACATAAATTATATTCTACATATTATTGCATGTGACTCACTGGGTTCATCAATCAATTAGATATGTGCCCACAATACTTTACGATTTAATATATAAAAATATTATTTAGATCAATTAAATTTAATTGACCACTCTTGAATTAATCTTCATTAACTCAAGAGTATCCAATCCCAATGGTCAATGTCTAGCTCTATATCCATGAAGCCCAATCAATGGGTAAATTAATTCATGGGAACCCCCTCACTTGCAAGTATCATGCAAATACGGTCCTTCTATTTTTTATCTCCTAATTGAAATATTTATTGGATTGCACTAACCTCAATAACTATGCATCTATCCTTAATGATCAATTCTCTTGTTACTTCAACTTTGGAAACTCAATTCCAAATTGTTGTAACGTCTTGTGTAAGGACTTCTTAAATTGACCATTATAGAAAACATAGGAAATCAACTCATTCATCAAGATGAGTAAATGAATCCTATCCAAAACAAATGCCTTGTGATCACAAGCAACGCATATCCAAGACATGTGCCTTGTAAATGTCTAAGTGATTGATACATGAATCAAGGCATAAGGATCGGTGCATGAGGTTACTATGGAACCTCAAGTAAAATAACACTAATATGTACCAACGTAAGCTTAGAGAAATATCTTCTCTAACATGCCACTTTGGCTATCTCAAGGATTTACAATTCTATGCCCTTATCTCAAATATTCTATAACTTGGAGTAATTTCAAGATAATAGCCATAGGCATATATTTCATGTTATGCCAACTGTTAACCTACACCATGTCTTGCAGCCATGTGTAATCTTGCAAAGCTTCAACCAAATGCATAACAAAGAAGCATTAGATAAAAAAAAACCAATTGAATGAATAAATTGGTTGATCAGTAATAACACTTAACAAGAGTAGTTACATGCTAATCTAATAGCCTTTTAGGCACTACTGTGACATTTGGAATTTTTGAGTTTTTAAATCCTCGAGGTTGTTCTACAATTACCTTCTCTTTTATATATTGATATGACTAATTAAGCCCACAATGGTAAAGGAGTAAAAGGTCTAAAAAAGATCTAATAGATATAAAAGAATAATTAAATAGAAAATGATAGAGAGCTCGAAGCTATTAAGCCCATGAAAAAAGGTAACAAAACCTTAGGTGCTTCAGGTTTTACTAAATGATGCTCTTCCAAAGTACGGGGGTTTCCTGGCAATAGACTCCCAAAACTTCAAGTTATTCAGGTTTTGTTGAATGATGTTCCATAGGAGCTCTTGATTGATAAGGGAAATCTCATGCATTGCCAAAATAAAGAAATTAACGTAGTTTCTTATGGATCTTCTATCTTTTTACTTGATGGTAAACATGTATGTTGCTATCTGTATATATCTACAATTGATGGAGAAGTTATAGAGAATGTATTAGGCTAATAACCTCTATTCGATGATAGATGCAACTAACATTTCATTGAACCAAGTCGAGGCATGCTGTGAGCATCATGTGGAATGACTTGCAGCATGCCGCTTCACTCAAGTCATAAAGCTCTATTCTTTCCAAGAAATTATCCAGGTGCTCCAAGCGGTCTGCAGTGCTATTGAACTCCAGTAGGTTGGCTATCTTCATCTCATGGAGAAGTGTTTGTGTCAAGATAGCTAGGGAGAAAAGCTACATCTAGGGAGAGCAATAGCTAAAGGATGGCATTAGATTCATGCTCTTCTTAAAGGTTATAGCACTAATAAGTAAGTCTGGACTCTAGTAGTGGCATGTGTTCAGCAAGTAGAATATGCTCGAAGGGATGAATATGTGTCCACCTGCCGATGCATACGAGAAAGAGCAGTGTCACACTTAGAGTTGACTTTTCATTGGATTCTCTAGGGAGAGAATGAACCCACTTGCTCCATCGAGAAGATTATTACTACTCTTGGGGATAACAGTGATCAACATATTAGGGATTACTTTAGCCCTAGCTTGAGCAGTGGTGTTCTCAAAGTCCTCAACACCACTTAGGTTATCTGTAGAATGAGATCTCTTGAAAGTGGTGCTTATTGTATGGGGGGTTTTCATTGATGTTTGTTGCACGTTTGAGGCTAGCTCCAGCAACGGATGTAATTTGTGCTTCCAGTTAGTGCTTTCCACATTCTTCAACCTTGGGACCACTAAGTTGGTAGAGTCATGAATTCTAAATCTTATCTACATTCTCAATGTGCCTTCTTCTTCTTTTCAAGTTCCCACAGGTAGTGCCAAGATAATGTTGTGCAAAAAGAGAGCTAGGGTCCTTGTTGATAGACAGCAAAGGTTTAGGTTCTTTTTCTTGGGGACGCCTTCAAAAAATTTTGGTTCTCAAGTATTTTTTACTATTTCTTGTGTGTAGATATATATTTTGCCATGTTTATCTTTAGGGCTTAGTATTTAAAGTATTTTCTTGATAGGTTTCAACTTGTTAAAATTTGGATGTCTTTCTTGATGGGTTTGGTCAATATAATTTGGTTCTCCTGCCTTTTTTTTCTCATTGAATTTATTCCATCCATTAGGCCTTTTTAGTCCTTTTTTCACATAACAATAAAATTTTAATAATAAATATACTAAATAACTTGCAACATTAATTTTCAAACCAACCAATTTCAAAAAATTTGATAGTAAAAAATTCATCAAACAAAGGCAATATAAAATATAGATAATTGTACCGCTAAATAAATGAAATTATTTATGAACTTAAAAATTCAACTACATATTAAAAGAAGGATCTGCATCCAAACTTGTGTAATTAGTCTTTGTTCAGGACTAGATGTTGAAATTAGTAATGCTTGTATTGTTGTATCCCTTTCTTTCTAATATCATTTTCTTCTTCTTTTTATGGAGTAGACATAAAATATACTTGTAATTCAGTAGCATCAGTTTCCTCTATTATGTGGAAGATCTTGTGTTCAACCCAAAATGAGTGCATTGTGCACTTTATATGCATTGTTTGTAGTTTTTCCTTCGTTTATTTGATTTGAGGATAGAATAATATTGATTTGTTGAAATAATAAAAATCCGTCATTTGTAATACTCTCTCTTTCAAAATATATATATACACCATTCACATAGAGAATTGAAGAACTTCTCAATGTTAAAAATTGGAATGTGGCTTGTGTAATTTTTCACTTCAATTACAATTATCCATAATTTTGTTTGGATGTTAATATTACATCTTGATGGCATATTTGGATTATTCAAATAAGAACTACTTAATTTGAAATTCTTGTCATTTCTACACTTTATCATAATTGATTATTACACAAATTCTTTTTTAATATTTGAATGTCTTCTAAATGTTAAAAGTTAAAAAAAATTACAACAATAGTGAAATTAATAACTTCAATTTATGAGAGAAAAAAGCGTTCCCTCTCATTAGCCTTCCCTTCAATAATAGCATAGATATGGATACAAATTGCAAATTTAAGCTGGAAATAATGTTGTGCTTACTTTCTTATATTTTGCTGCGATAAAGTTTTTACTCCGTGGCAAAGAATACTATTTCGTGTTATTTATGTTTTTATGAACTTACGGAGTTCTTGAAAATTTGAGCATTTTATAGAATATTTATTTCGTATGGCTTAATAATAATAATAATAATAATAATAATAATAATAATAATAATAATAATAATAATAATAATAAATGTTGTGATCCATGTATATATGTTGTGATCCATGTGGAATAACAACCTCCCAATATTATCATCCATATATAGTGTAAGTTTGAACAATACTTTAAACACGTTTACAACTTCAATGGGCTGAACTTTGGTCCTTAATTATTATAAATAAGCTTTCATTGTCATAAATGCCCATAATATATATCATCACAGATTTTCATTGGATTATCTTCATTTGGTACAATCTTCTGTGGAAGACATAGCAAATGACTCCACATAAACTTACTCACCATTATCCAAATTACATTGTCATTATTTTCTGAGACAGAAAAACAAACAACCATTGCGTGCATGCTCCAAAATACATAGATTCGTTTATTACCTTACACTGAACTTTATTAGTGCAGTAACTTCTGAAAAGTAGTGGCGCAAAAGTTTCCTCAAATTCTTAGAAGGTCAATGGGCCTTTTCCCTGTCTGAAACGACTGGAAATAATTACCAGTATAATCCACAACACTCTTGAATAACCTTGGCCTTTTTCCATCGATCAGCTCTTCTGCAGGTCCAACTTCACTTGTTGGGTCCGGAGTACAGAAAATAGCAATAGTGATCCTTTCTTTGTGTGGATTTGTCACAACTCTATGTATTGGACTCTTGAAAATGCCATTAGTCATTATCTGCATATATCATCAATACAATACAAATTAAAAAGAGATAAATTTGAGCAAGACATAGAACTATATACATACATATACATACACAGCATACCTCCACTTGATCACCAACGTTTACGACAACAGCATTAGGAATTATGGGAACTCTGTACCACTGGCCATCTTTGAGGGTTTGGAGGCCTTCAACTTTTTTGTCTTGCAAGAGATATGTCATGGCAGAGGCGTCCCCGTGGGCTTTGGCAGCAAGCACTGCGTCAGGGCGCGGGCATGGTGGGTATAAGTTAAATCTTGAAAGCACAGTTGGGTTTTCTCCATACTGCTTAATGTAGCATTGTTCATCCTTCAGCTTCAGGGACTTTGCCATGGCCCTCAGTATTACCTCATTCATCTTTTCCAGCTTCTCGGTGAATTCCAGCAACACTTTCCTACAGAAGTATTTTTCACAATATTTAAATTAAGGGCAAGCATATATTATAAAAACGTTAAACAGAAAAACCTTTTAAACGTTTACCTAAAATTTGTAGGATTTTCTGGCCATACTTTGAGCTTTCTCAGGCTTTCAGGTTTGACATTAAGGTACAATCTGTCATTCCAATCAAGGGTTTGTTTCTCAGAGTAGACAGTGTCATTCCCATAGCCATCAATATCATCTTTCGGCCTTGCACATTTCATCTTCTCTTCCATTGGAAGCGAAAAAAACTGTTTGGTCACATCATGCACTTCGTCCAAGAATGAATCTTCTATCCCGTGATTCACTGCCTGCAAATCAAATGCAAGCCCATAAAATAATTCAGTAATTATTAATATATACTTAAATATGACAGATATTGAATATTATTATATTCATGTCCATATATATGTGGATTAGTTAAACTTAAACCTGAAAATAACCACAAGATGCGAAAGCCAGTCGAAGTTTTTCGATTTCTTTTTCCCCCTCAGGAGATGATGAAGCAAGAAGACTGAGATCCAGCACTGGAACATCCAGCACAGGAAAGTCGGTGCCCCCAATGCCATCTTTCAGTATATATTTCTCCGGTAGGCTGGTGGCGTTGATGGATAGTTCTTGGACAGCCTTGGTTGCTGGTGCAACTCCAGCATGACTTGCAATGACAGTAGCCATTTTGTTTTCTTAAAATAATCTCCAATTTTGTGCTGAAATTTTGGGAAGAATTTCTGCTCTTAGAGTGACAAAGAGAGAGAGATGAAGTCCACAATTTTGCAGCTACTCTGGTGTTCCTTTAAATAGAAACAGTTTGGGATGGAAAACTTCACTGACAGTGTTTGGCAGCTACAAAAGTCTTCAAAAAAGACAAAAAATAGGGGTAAAAAGGATAAATGTATATTCGGGTGGTAACTATAGAAACAATTAATTGTGAGAAAATATAAATAAAATTCTCCCCGATTCCGATTTCCTTTATTTAAAAGATAATTATGTATAGATAATTTATTATTTTATTAAACCTGATGGGGAAGCCTAAAATGACAAAAATGTCATTATTTGGACTAATTCAGCTTATTTTTTATTTAGGTTGGGCATGACACAGACCCAAAAGAGGTGATCTAATTAACCCAACAACTTAATCGGTTGTTGATGTATACTGCCTCTACAATCTGGATTTCGCCACATCATACAAGAAAAGTATATCAAATCTCAGTAAGTATAAATTGTATCATGCAATCACGTTGGAAGGTATCACATATTTCCTACTTCACCTAAATAGCTCTCTACTATTTGGTTCGAGCATGAATTATTAATAGGATCTACCCAACGAACCAACATCTTAATGTAGTTTTACGTCGTATAGCTGGCATCGATGAATTCAATTAATCTAGATACCAACGCATCTCAAAAGTATTAGTTTATAGCAAACGAACACTCTAAACCCCACATCAAAACTCATGTATTGGATTAATGTGAGTTTTTATTATGTAATGACTAATTTATACACTGTATTCATAAAAAAACCTAAACGACAAGTCCATAGGCAGCACCATACAACAAAAGAGCATGCGCGTATAAATTATTCTATAACTTTCCCGTATAAAAAAAATTACAAAATCACCTAACTTTAACAGCCTGTTTGGTTTCATTTCCAATGCCATTTTCATTTTCGTCCGAAAATAAAAGTTGAAAATAAATACTTTCTCTCAATCTTTTTTCATAAAAGTATACATTTTCTTCTCAAAATCATTTTTAAACATACCCTATTATCCTATTACACATCAATCAAATTCAATTTTAATTTGACATAAAGTAATCGCTATTATTTTTAAATTAATAATATATATATTTTAAAAAATAAATCTTTTTAAACATAAAAAGATATAAATTAATCTATTTTTCAACCTTATTCCTATTTAATTATTACTTTTCAATATATTATCTAAATGCCTCTTAATTTTTATTTTTATTTTATAACTAATTTTGCAACTTTTAAAAATGATTGAAAATAAAACCAACCGGCCGCAAGATTTCCACACTCGCAAAATTTTAACATTGTTTTCAATCGATACTTTCTTGTTTTCTTGTTAGGTGGAAAATGAGTACTTCTGATTTTGAGTCGCAATTAGTGCAGGACTAACTATAGTCACTGGATGGAGGGCTTCAGTGAATTGTCTCTCCTATGAATTCAAACAAGTGACGTGAGGAGACTGACAATCTGCTGCACTCGGAGGAAAAATTTTCCAACAGAAATTCGTGGTGGTTGCGACGGCAGCAATGGCAGATCTAAGTGTGGGTTAGGGGAGACGGTCGTGACGGCTAGTTGCGGGAATGGGGTTGTGGCGGTCGGGAATGATTTTCAATTTTTTTTTAAATTTACTAATTATCATGCCATGCTGACACTATATGCATAGATTTAATTTATCATATTACTGGTCTAAGTATATTAATACGTAATAAAATATTTAATTTTGTATATAGTGTAAATAAACTATCAATCTAAGTTAATCATATTGAATAACATACAATATTAATTTTCAATTGATATAAACTCATAGCTAGCAAATAATTCCTAGCCTACACATTCAATAAATACTTTCTATTATATTTCGAATATATTTCTTGTATTTTATAATTTAATATCAAGTTATAAGAACTTAAGTTAAGGACAAATGAGTAACCCAAAATTTGGTGTAACATAGCTTAATCGTCATTTTGAGTATGTAAAAGTTCTTTTTATATGATATATATATATATATAGATATATACACATCAATAGTTTGTTAAGACTTAAACTTTCACCTTATACTTATATATGTAGAGTTAATATAATTGAACTAATTGACCGCTGAAATAATAAAGTAATAAATTTAATCATATATTATATAGTCAATTTAGTTTTAAATTATTTCAAATTTTAGAAATATAAAAAATTATTACGGAATCAATATGATAATTTACTGAAATTATTTGAACTTCATACGATGAAAAAATGGAAAAGAAAAGATAAAGAGAAATGAACAATTAAAAATAAAGCATCTAATGGAAGAATAATTGAAAATAAGATTATACAACATGAAGACATCCTCAGAAATGCACACGCAACGTTTGGTCCACAAATTTTGTTAAAATAAAAACACAGTCGTCCCAAGATTTTTTTTGAAAAAAGCACCACTTGTTTTTGTTGACAACAACAAATCTTGGGACTAAAAAAGAATGAAAAGAGAACATGCAATGTAAATATGATTGACAGATGAATTAATGTATGGATAATATTATCACACCGCGTAATGTTGTCGCTGGCCCACAACGTTTTCTTAGTTAAACGTTGTCCATATATATCCAAATGTCATAGAAACGTGCGATCGAAGTGAGTAGCAGGCAGCCTCGTCGCCGACAGACAGGTGGTTGATATCCGTCGCATCAAATCCTATCATATCATATGGTAAAGTTATATCTGTAATTACTAATTAGTCTAGGAATTGGAAAAGTAACCAATTACAGAACAAATATAAAACACTACCATGTGACTTAATTATTCTTCTATAACATTTGAAGTGACAAACGAAGTAGTGAAAGAAGTAGTAACTCTATTTATTTTATGTCTTATATGTTTAGTTTAACAAGATCGTATTTTATGAGAATTTAAATTTATTGGTGTTGCGTGGCTTACTATTTCAATTCCTAAAACATAATATTTTGAAAGAACAAAAAATAAAACATCTATTCTCAAAGTAGAGACTTTAATTTGACATTTTTCCTAAAAAAAAAAAACAGAGAGAAAAAAGAAAAGCATATTTGGAATAGAAGAATAATACAACATACTATAGGAGTATAGTACAAGTTCATTCCATCCCAAGAATATATAGAGTTTTTTTCTTTTAATAATGTTACTCTAAAAAATAATGATTGGAAGTTTTTATTTTTATATGCACATTAAATATTTATTAGATTTTTAATTTTGAATGTCACATTTATATATATATATATATATATATATATATATGAAAGTGATGTTAATGGGTCAACTAGCTAGCCGTTGGATAGTTGGAAGTTAAGAGTTCACGTCATAACTTTTCAATTAAAAAAATAATTTCAAAAATTAAATAGAATCTTAATAATTTTAAAATATCATTAAAAAATAAAAAGAATAAATTTAAAACGAAGAGGGTTATATGTCTTCCTTTTCTTTTAGTTAAATTATGATATTCTGCATTAATCATATTATCTTAATTGATAGATATACATGTGACTAGATCTTAAGGAAAATTGACAATCTTGCTTCAATTCCTCAAAATTCAAAGAGAACTCAGGAAATCCAAGTATGATGATATCATTTCAAAATAATGAAACTGGTTTTTACAAGCACTTTCATAAGCATGAGAAAATATATATCTTAGGGCCAAACAGGTCAAGAAAAGCACGAACTTTCTATTGTTTTCAAAATATTACCGACATATAACAGAGCAAATTAAGCAATTCAAATTATCAATTGGGAATTGAAACAGATAATTACAAGACGGCAAAACATGCATATTAATTAAATTATAAATTCAAGCATAATAGGCATGTCATAATACAAATTATACATTTAACGTAATTAAGGCATAACAAATTCATATATTCAACATGTTCTAATTTTAGGAAAAGCCAAAAATTACATAACAAATTGAGGCATCAAAACAATAAAAACATGCTATCAATTTGTATAATTTAAATACAAGAAATTCAAGAAACTTATTTGAAGATTTTGTATTGTAACAGAATCAATCAAATGACCAAATCACAGACAAATTCTATTTGCCTTGAAGAAATGAATGCCCTAACTCACCAGTGCAATAGGTACAACGTCGCTCCTCCCAAGATAAGTTGGTCCAAAACGATCAAGTGCACTTTTTCTCATTCATCTCGAACAATAACGTAATTCGCCAAAATCAAATAGCCAAAACTCTTTAACTCTAACTCTTATAAAGATAGGAAGACAAAGAGATATGAGAGAAGGGATACATGAGTATATGTTCTATGTATCTCTTAAAGTTTGCCAGAAGTGAACTATTTATAGAGGTATATTAAGGTCGGCTGCAGTTAATGACCTCGATATGTTTTTAGGTTTTAATTGCCATTCAGCGACTATATCTCCAATTAGGGTTTTTACTTGTTCAAACCCTAATATCTGATCAATGGTTAAGCAAAGTTTGAATTTTAAATTCCAATTAAATTTCGTCCAAAAGGATAAGACTGAGACTAAGACAATTCGCCCTAACGCCTACGCCCGAGTCTGGAGCTGGAGCTGGGTCGAGCGGCCTGTGTGTGGTCTACCTATATGAACTCCTTAATAAACACTTTTAACAAGCATTCATTCTTAAGTTTGATATATACTAGTCCACACTTCTTTATAAAACCAATGTGGGACAAGTGAAGGATTGAAATAATCCTTCAACTCCTCCAATGTGTCTTATAAAGCCCATGCTGTATCTACTTTGTCAAAGTTCCTATGTGAGACAAAATCAATTCATAGCACTTAACTATTTTTTCCTCCTCTATTTTAACACTAACATTATCTTTGAATTCCAACCTGATTGGCATCCATCTAAATACAATTTTTCTCTTTTAAACATGTAATTAGGTTAATATAGGGAATTATATTATGCCAATTACAACAATCCCCCACAAATCTATGGATAATAGCTATTAGATTCAACATAGCTTACTTTTAGTAACGGTACCTTTCAGTTTGAATCACTCCCTAAGTTATTCGACTTCTGCCACTACTAAGATAAATGGATCTAAGCTTTGAATTTGTACCCATAATCATGATTGCATCCATCAATAACAACGAGCTAAAAGTTATGTACTGATCTCTAGGGTTGACACATTAAGGCCTTGTGTCCTGATCCTATATCATGAATGTTTGTCAAGGAACAACCCAATTACTTTAGTCCCGACCAAAGGACTACATTCACTTAGTTGAAAATCTCCGGGGATGCACTGCTCATATCTTGTCCAAAATACTTGACCCTATTCAGAGCTAAACTCTTACTATACCAGCAATCGTATAAATCTAATTTTTAGGTGCAACTTGATATACTCAATAGCTCATTTATACCACATTGAACCTACTTTGTAGAATCTCCACTTCGTAAGTTGGGTTGCCACTACAGGTATATCACTTATAGATTTTCAGTCCCATCCCCAATCTGAATTTATGAACTGAGGACAAATTAAGTCCTTTAATTAAAGGGTTTGCAATGTTGTCTTTAGATCCAACAAAGTTAATTGCTATAACCTTATTGGATACTAACTCCTTTATAGACTTTAGTGTAACTTGGATATATCTTTTAATCTTTTGATTGAACTTTGAACTTCCAATCGTTGTAATTATAGTTTGGTTATTACAATGTACTACAATTCCCAAAAGAGGTTTGGTTACCATGGGTAACTATACCATCATCCCATATAGCCGTTATGTCTCTATCCTAGTTGTGTCCAAAGCACACAACTCAGCCTCAAAAGTAAATCGAGTTACCAAATTCTATTTAGTAGAGTTCCCGGAGACAACACCCCCACCTAAGGTAAATAAATACCTTGTACACCTATTATTTTTGGAGTTTTTGTCCATCCAACTAGCATTACTGTACCCTTCCAGCACTGTTGGAAATATCTTATAGTACAATACTAGTGAAGCTGAGCCCTTTAGATATCGAAGTAACCTAACCATAGCCTCTCAATGAGTTCAATTAGGACAATTTGTGTACCGAGCAAGCTTAGAGACCCCAAATGAGATATTTGGTCTTGAGATGTTTGATAAATATTATAAGCTATCAATTATTTGAGAATACCTCAATTGAGATATTGGTACACCAGTTTCATTCTTAAAAAGAGCCACTGAAAGATCATATGGTGTTTTTGCAATTCTACTTTATTTATAGCCAACTTTCTCAATTATTTTCTCAACATAGTGAGAATGAGAGACTGCTATACTATCAATTGAATGAGTTAACTTAAGTCTAAGAATCATATATGCAACACCCATATCTTTCATTTCAAACTTATTCTTTAAAAAATACTTAGTCTCATTGATAATTTCAGAGTTGAAGCCAATCAGCAAAATGTCATCTACATACAGGCATAAGATAATATAGTTATCACCTTTAACTTTGCAATAGATGCACTTGTCATTATCGTTTACTGTGAAGCTAAATGATAGTATAGTTTTGTCAAAACTTTTCATGCCATTGTTTAGATGCTTGTTTCAAATCATAAAGTGATTTAACAAGCTTGCAGACTTTTCGCTCATTTTTAAAAGCTACAAATCCCTCGAGCTGATTCATATAGATTTCTTCCTCAAGATCACTATACAGAAAAGATATTTTCACATCTATCTAATGAATACGGAAATAATATATGGAAACCAGTATTATAAGCACTCGAATGGTAGTCAAACGAGCTATTGGGGAATAGGTGTCAAAGTAATCTATTCCCCCTTTTTTCCTAAACCCTTTAGCAACTAGCATGGCTTTAAACTTATCAATAGTTCTGCCAGAATTAAGTTTTTTTTTTTTTAAAGATCCACTTGCTTCTTATAGTAGCACACCCTGGAGGGAGATCAACTAATTCCCCATCCCATTCGAGACAATAGAGTTTATCTTACTCTTAATGGGTATATTCCAATGCTTAGCTTCAGGAAAAGCAATAGCATCCTTGAAGGTAATAGGATTGTCCTCAACATTGTAAGTAACAAAGTCACTTCGAAAGTCCTTAACGATTCTAGCTCTTTTACTCAGTCTAGTTCATGTAGTTCTTCAGGAACTATGTCGATACTATTAGGACTAGCCCCTATATTTGTTATCTTTTCCACATGATCAGGAATCAATGTGGACACTAGGGTTGAATCTCAAGAAACATTTTAAGGTATCCTAGTCTTCATGAAAAACATATTCTCAAATAACATAGCATTGCAAAATTCAACTATAGTGTTCACATCTATGCATAGAATTTATAATTTAATAACCAAAATCTCATAATATAAGAGGTTTCCACATAGCCTAAAAAGATTGCATCAACAGTCTTAGGACCTAGCGTCTTCTTCTTATGTTCAGATACTAGAACTTTTGCAAGACAGCCCCACACTTGAAAGTATTTTAGACTAAGTTTCCTACTTTTCCAAAATTCAAATAGAGTGCTTTCTTTCTGTTTCAGGAAAACTCTATTTAGAATATGGCAAGCTATATTCAGAGCTTCCCCTCACATGTACTTGTGCAATCCAAAATTCAAAAGCAAACTATTAATCATGTCTATGGAAGTTTTATTCTTTCACTCAGCTATGCCATTCAAAATACGAGAATAAAGGGTAGTTTTTTCATGAACTATGTTGAAATTCTGACAATATTCATGAATGGATTGGACCTATTTCTCTACCCCTGTCTGACCTTAACTATTTAAGTTTTCTACCAGTTTGTGTTTCAACTTTATTTTTTAACGTAATGAACTTTTTTAGTGCCTCATCTTTATGTTTTGATAAATAGACACAACAATACCTACTGCTATCATCTATAAAGGTGATAAAGTATCTTTTATTGTCTTTTATTAATACCCCATTAAACTCACAAATATCTATATGTACTAAGTCAAGAATTTTAGTTTGCCTTTCAATCGAGTGGTAAGGCTTTCTAACTTGCTTATCTTCAGCACATATTTGACATTTATGATCTTATTCAATTTCATGTTTAGAAATTAGATTTAAGTTCACCATTCGTTTGACAAAACTAAAATTTAAGTGCCCTAAATGACTATACCAAATAGATGAACTCTCAATAACATTAATACCAAGAGAATTAGAAAATTCAACTTTATTAACCAATAATGTTTTCAACTCGTAACTTGAATAAAACCATCAGAAAGATAACCTTTACAAATGAAAGTGTTGTAATATAAAATTACAACTTTATTCAATTTGAAAGAAATTTCATAAACCTTCCTAGCTATTATAGAACTACTAATTATATTTCTTCAAACTTTAGGAACATGATTCACCCTTTGCAGAGACAGTATAAGCCCTAAAGGAAATTTCAGATCCACGCATCCTATCCCAAATAATTTAGTTGCACTTAAGTTTTCCATCATCATAGTCCTTTCATTAATAGACTAATAAGACACAAACAGTAATTTATGTGCACAAACGTGCACGTTAGCACTAATGTCTATCAACCAATCATAGGGTTCATAGATAGAGAATAATTCGGGTCTAAAAGAAATGTACTCATCAATGGATGCATCAGGAACTCCAACCTCACTGGTGTCTCCAACAACTATATTGACAATTGGCCCGACAGACCAGGCTTTCACCTTAGCGTTCTTGGAGGGATACTTCTTAGCCTAACACTCCTTTTGCCTATAATTCCAACAAGGCCTATTTGCCTTAAGTTTTTTATTATCTTTGGCTTTTCTTTTATCGATGGTTTTAAAGTTCGAGTTCATTTGGCTCATTTTATTATTGACTTTTTTCTTTCCTAAAATCATACTTGCCTTAGGGAGATACTCAATAAGAACAATATGAGTTTGATTTCTGTGTGCCTCTTCAATGCTTATGTCGATCATCAGATCATCTAAAGTCAATTTTCCTTTTTGATGCTTTAGAGTTATGTCAAAACTTTCCCATGACTTGGGGAATTTATCGATAATTAACATGACCATAAATTTCTCAGGACGTTTCATATCAGCATCAACCTGGTAATGCTCCAAATTAAACAGTTCATGTGTCTGTTCAGATACAGACCTGCCTTCAACCATCTGATACTTCAGAAATTTGAAAACCAAATACTTTTTGAGCCCATGCTCTTCAGTATTATATTTCCTATCCAATTCATTCCATAAAGACTTAGATGTATAAGAATCAAAATAGTATACATCAAAGAATATATCAAACAAAGCTGACAAAATTACTCCTTAAACAATCTGATCCCTCATTTTCCATTCGGCTATTTCTTTAGTTTTAGGATCAATTTCAGTTGGTTCTAGCATTGTCAACTAAATCAACAAAAGAAGACCTTTCATTGTCAGCCAAATTTTATTGCGCTATTGCCAACGCTTAAAGTATTGGCTAATGAATTTTTTTGATAGTCCAAAAAGGTCAACTTGCGTTGACATTATATTACCAACAACACAATAAGTGGAACCCATTATAGATTACTCAAGAAAATAATACTAAAGCAGGATATTTATGCAAACTTCTAAAGTATTCCAAGCAAAATTTCTAGACAAGATATCTAATCAGAAATCTTAGTAGAATTTAGAGTAGGTAATTGACACACACAATATTCGTTTCTTCAAGATTATTATTTCTAGAATATTACCAACATGTAGTGGAGCAATTAAAGTAGTTCAGATTATCAATTGGGAATTGAAACAGATAATCACAAGATGGAAAAATATGCATATTTATCAAATTATAAATTCAAGCATAATAGGCATGCCATAATACGAATTATACATTCAACGTAATCAAGGCATAACAAAATTCATATATTCAACATATTCCAATTTTAGGAAAAGCCAAAAATTGCATATCAAATCAAGGCATCAAAACAATAAGAACATGCTATCAGTTTGTATAAATTAAATACAAGAAATTCAAGAAATTTATCTGAAGATTCTGTATCATAACACAACCAATCAAATGACCAAATCAGAGATGAATTCTGTTTGCCTTGAAGAAATGAACACCTCAACCCACGAGTGCAATGGGTACAATACTGTTCCTCCCATGATAAGTTAGTCTAGAATGATTAAGTGCACACTTTCTCATTCACCTTAAATAGTAACTCAATTATCCAGAATTAGATAGCCAAAACTCTTTAACTCTAACTCTTATAAAGATCGAAAGACAGAGAGATATGAGAGAAAGAATACATGAGTATACGTCCTGTGTATCTCTTAAAGTTTGCCAGAGGCAGGCTCTTTATAGAGGTATATTAGTGCAAGCTACAGTTAATAGCCTCCACACGTTTCTAGGTTTTAACTGTCAATCAATAGCTATATTTCCAATTGTCAACCCTAAGACAGAGACTAAGATAATTCACCATAACACCCACACCTGCACCTGTGCCTAGATCTAGAGCCGTGCCGGGCGGCAGCAGCAGTGATAGCGCTAGCACCACACATGTGGTCAACCTAAATGAACCCCTTAATAAATACTTTTAATAAGTATTCATTCTAAAGTTCAATATATACTAGTCAACAATTCTTTATAAAACCAATGTGGGATAAGTGAAGGGTTGAAATAACCCTTCAACGCCTCCAATATGTTTTGTAAGGCCCATACTAGTATCCACTTTATCAAAGTTCCTATGTAAGACAAAATCAATTCATAACACTTAACTATTTTTTCCTCCTCTATTTTAACACTAACATTATTTTTGAATTCCAAACTGATTGGCATCCATCCAAATACAATTTCTCTCCTTTAAACATGTAATTAGGCTAATATAGGGAATTACATTATGCTAATAACAACACTTTCATCAGAAAACTTAAATAACTATGAAACTTGGCTCAATAATACCTTAGCATACATCTAAATTATGGTTCAAATTTCTAAGCCATTTGAAATTAATTGAAAAAAACTAAAACACCTTTGACCAAATACTGGAAACATAGAAAAGTAGCAAAATTTTGACTTGAAAAAGAGGGATGTATTTAAACTCGTTCAACTTGATCTGGCCAGTCCCTCAATTAATCAAGTCAGTTGATCATTTAAAAAAATCATCAGTTTTAAATTTTTAAATAATATTGTTAGTTTAGTAGTATTAGAATCTAAAAATTTTAAGTTGAATAGTGTGTTTAATAAAAAATTTTATTTAAATACATGCAATATGGGAATTTGCTAAGTTTGAATGCTAACTTTATACTTTATGTGTAAAACTTGTACAACTAGATTAAAGTTCACTCAACTATAATAATTAAAATAGGGCAGCTACATATTTACATTATATATATACACATAAAACAAACACGTAATAGATGTGCATACATCTAATGTATTTGTGTATTTCTTTTTTTTATTGCAACATACTTTTTAAGATTTATCACAGGTAGGGATGAGAATAGGCCAAGCTATTCATCAAGTGCTTACGGTCTAACCTATTTATGACCTAACTTAGACTAGTCTATTTAATAAAAAGATATGTCAATGCTTAAAAAGTAGCTTTTTTAACTAAATAGGTTGGACATAAGCTCATCTAAAAACTTGCAAAGTCTAACAGGCTAACCCATTTATCCTTCTTCATATAAAAAAAACACAATATAATAATATAATATTGAATAGCTAATTATATTTAATTTCTTCAATTTGTTCTTTATAGAATCATTTCTATAGCTTAGTATTATTTTTTTTTTCTTGAAACGATACTATTTTATATTTAAATTTGAATTTTTATAGTTATGTATTTGTTATTCATAATTTCGATTATTGCTTAGCAAAATCTATTACAAGTTCGAGCATATTAAAAATATAAATTTATTTGATGTTTAGACTTAATTGAAGGCTTAATAGAAAATAAACTTTTAGATAAATTTTTAAATCAGACTATGACTTTAAAATTTATTAAAAGAATTAAGTCTAACTTTAAAATAAAACCTATGATAGATAATAAACTAAGCTCATATTTGTTATTTACATAACATGCCTAACATAATTAAACCAAAGTCAAATCTAACCTAATATATTTTCATATGTAATCACAGGAACTTGCTTGGGAGCCAGTGTAATTATTGACCATGCATGTCCCCCTTTTGCTATTACCTAAACCTCCCTTTCATATTTAAAACTGTTATGTGTCCCGTCCTTCCATTACATTTTTTGTTGGAAAATCATGATGGTGTCATCTAAAATAATATTGGATTTTCCCAATTTTACTTCTGACTTTTTTCCTAACTTCTTAATAGTTTTTTCCCCCCGAACTTCTTAATAGTTAATAGACAAGGATGCCCTTACTAATTTGCCAAACTTGCAGGAGTGCTTTTGTAATAAATTAAAATTTGCTAACATCTAGGTGTTGCTCTACATAATAAAGAAGATGTAATCACTAAGCAGCTCTCCAATTTCTGATTTTGTACACATTGAAATAACACTCCTTCATCTTCATGGCTCTTCATTAATTAGTTACAACATTTATATTCATAAGCTCATATTTTAATAGGTGAAAGGGGTTAAGAACCGAACCCATACTTATATTTAGGTAGTTACTTTTAAGCAGACACAGGGAAAAAAGGTTTTATAAGAAAAATATACAACTTTGGATTCATGTAAATTAAAATTCCATTTCGGCCCGTAAAGACTAGAAGATTAATCAAATACTCCTAAAACTAATTTGATACTGCAGAAAGTTGGAGAGTCAGGTACTCCGGTTGATTCAAGTATTTTGGGCTTGAGATCTATAACCATGAACACACGTCAACTAGCCGAGAGGCTCTCGGCTATGGCACTCCGACGCTCAAGTTAGATTTTTGGTAGATCGGAGAATATAAAGAGAGAGTATGTAGTAAATAGTGTAAATGGCATTACCTTCAGCGTGGTGGTGCTTGTAGTATTTATAGTCTGTTGTAGCGCAATTTTACCCAAGTACCCTTACCAGGTGTACTTGGCTTTCTCCATGACAAGGGGTTGGGAGTCATTCTTTGCTCAGATCCCGGTACTATGTCAGGTGGCGCAATCTCCCATTTTCCTGAATAATTATGCCGGTAGGAGCACGTCCCTGCCAGAGTTGTTAACGGGGTTATTGGAGTTGTTGGCAGTGGTTACATCCGTTGGTAGCAGTCACATTAGCTGCTACGTGTTATCAATGCCGAGAGGTTCAACCTGTTCTACTTGCATGAGGTCGATTCATGTTGATCGGACTTGGATGCTAAAACTTCAGAAGTGGCCCTCAAGTCGATACGGGTCGACTGCAGGGCTTGCCAAATGGGGTCGATATAGGTCGACCAGACTGATGTGCCTTTGGATTTCATAGGCTGTCTCTTCTGAATTTGAGCCTGTTAGGCCTACTGGATTATATCATATCAAGTTGGGCCTCGTGGGCTGTCTCATTTTAAGTTGGGCCTATTGGGCCTATTGGATTATCCTATATCATGAGCCCCCCCTAACTCCCGGTCCTAATCGAGCTTGTCGATGAGAAGGAGCAGGGAGTTTATGTTCGAATATAGCAGGGAATACCTTCGACCAGGATTTTTGTGCTTTTGACCAGGGTTTTGATGCTTCGAGCAGGGTTTTTAGATTTCGACCTGGGTTTTTGAAATATCAACCAGGTTTCGAGGCGGTTTCTTTGCATTTAATGCGGCTATCAGTGCGTCGAATGTGAAGCGTGCAGGATACGAAGCATCTGGGATACGAAGCAGGCTGTCATGATGGCAGTTACACAATTTCTCGCGCAAGATTGCCTATAAATAGGGGGAAAGTCCCTTCATTCACACTTTCACGATTTGAGCATCAGTTAATATCCATTGTTGAAGATTTTCTTACTTTGCAACTTTTGCTTTGAGAAAGTATCTGTAAGTGTCCCTGTTATACCTTCGTTTTTCTATCTTTACCTTTTAGTACCATGTCTGGAAGCACTGAGTCTAGTAGCAATAGATCTGAGAACTTGGTACGAATGGGGGGTAATGATAGTGAAAATACTGCACAATCTAGTTCTTCTCCAAGTAGAAATAGTAGTTCATGTAGTAGCAGCAGTGCTACGGGGCAGGCTGGGCCTTCTGCGATGCCTATTAGCCGAGGCAGGTTGTTCATCATAGATCATTACACTGAAATCCCCTCAAAAATAACAAATGCTGACCTGGTGAGGATTAAGGCAGCCTACCATATCCCGGATGAGTTCAAAATGATGGCGTCAGGGTCCCGAGGTAAGATGCATCGACCTCCTTAGGGGTTCATCACTGTATTTGAGGAGGGTTTTAGAGTGGTTTAAGATTTTCACTTGCCCAACCCATAGTCGACCTCCTCATAGGTCTAAGGGTTTGCATCACCCAGCTTTTACCCAACTGTTTTGCAACCCTATATAGCTTCATTGTGCTGATGTATCTGTTTGCTAACTTCTCAAACCTATTCCACCTCTCGATGTCTCAAACGTTGGGTAGTGGTGAGGAGTCGGACTTTTATTATCTTACTACTCGACCCTGTAGAAAAATCCTGATACCCCCATCCTCTTCTTACGGCCAAGAATGGAAAAAACACTTTTTCTATATCTGAGGGCCGGGGGTGCTTGCCATTCCAGGGGGTTGATGGAGGAGTCCTGTGGAGATACCCAATAACTAGACGCCCAATTGACCCAACACCTTTATCCGAGATTTAGTCGAATCCGAGTAGATTGAGGCTTTCATTCTGATCGAGGAGAGGTGTTTGGTGCTGGCCGGTTTGTTGCCAGCCCTAATCGACCTACTTGTGGGCGATCACTTAGGTAGTTTCTGGTTGATTGCTTTGATTGTGTTTTGTCTGATTCTTGTGCTCACTATTAACTTGTTTGTGCATGTAGATCAAAACGATATAATGGCCCACAGTAGAAATGAATCTCAAGTCCGAGCATTGAGGTCTCAAGCTTGCCGACAAGCCGCTGCAACTACCCGACAAGGTGCCGCTGAATAGGCGATATCTATGAGGTCAACGTCCGACACCCCACCGTCGCCGTAGATTGAGGCGGCACTTTCAACCCGCTAAGGGGTGCCTAAGCCAGGCAGCTCTGCTCGTCGGGGAAAGAGGCATGCAATTGACTTGGCGGAACTCGTCCCCAAGAAGGCCGCTAGGGGGAAGGGAAAATAATAGTAACGGGCTGGGACCTCTTCAAAAAAGAGAATGAGAGCTCCTTCTTCTGGCTTCCCCGTCTACCCACTCCAAGGTTTGCGATAGATCGGGATCATGATATAACTGATTTGTTGTCGATGATCAATGCGGGGCTAGCCGGCCCTAATGCCCTTATATGGATGACCTCAGGCCTTTTCCTCAACAACCAGCGCAAATTCATGAACCTGAGCCAGTTCGGAACCATGAAGGCCATGTCCTTCTACTGTAATATGGCAAGTGAGAGGTCGATAAATTTTGACCATCCTCTTCTATTATAACTGTGTTGTCTTGCAACTGATATTGATGTATTTCAGATAGGGTAGCTGGGCTACAACATGTACCGGCGGTCGGAGGTAGCTCTCTCAGCGAAGAAGGAGCTCGAGGTTGGGGGAGAACTGGAGACAATTAAGGTGCAGCTCGAGTCCTCCCAGCTACAAGTTAAGCAGTTAAATAAGAGGGTGGCTGACCTCGAATAGTAGCTTGATGCCAAAGACCAATAATTGCTGAAGGCTGTCGAGGACTGCAGTTGAACAGAGGATACAAATAAGAAGTTTAACCTCGACCTGCAGGTGAGCTATCAGTCTAGTCGAGCTCAGGGTCGTATGGAAGTGACTCGACAGGCTAAAGAAGCCTTCCTCTGGCATCTGCCGGTTGTGTGGCGCAAGGCTGTCGAACAATTTGTTGTTAGCACTGCATTCCATGATGCGAGCACACTCACGTAATAGATGATGCCAAGGAGGCGTACCAAAGAGCTATCAAGCAGCTGGAACACATG
>JACGDI010005343.1:943313-961463 GCA_014898725.1 Jacaranda copaia | reverse complement strand
TACCAAATGGGGTCGATACAGGTCGACCAGACTGATGTGCCTTTGGGTTTCATAAGCTATCTCTTCTAAATTTGGGCCTACTGGATTATACTGTATTGAGTTGGGCCTCATGAGCTGTATCATTTGATGCTGGACCTGTTGAGCCTACCAAATTATCCCATATCATAATTCCTGTGGATGGAGTTTGTTTTTAGGGATGGGTCTTCTAGAAAATTTGCAGTTGAGTGTTTAAGGTTGTGGGCCCTGAGAGAATTCACTCAAGTAAAAAATGAATTAATGGGATGCCATTTGCTGTCATTGATAGCAGTATTCACATAACGCTCCATCGGAAAACTTTGCAACACTTTTTAGAATAATTTGACTAATATGCCCTTATGGCATATTAAGATATATCACTAGTATATAGGTATTTTTTATTGTCTTAAAATGACATATTGTTTATTGATATTTTTTACGATCGTAACATTCCAGAATTAGAGTATATAAAATTTCCACAAGGAAAGTAGATATGTATGCTGAGGTACAGTTGGGTTTGGTGAGTAAAACAGACAGACAGTACCTTTCATTGATTTACACATATGTGACACATTAAATATATAAGTATCTAATCGATCCATATTAAGTCTAATGAGTATATATTTATTCTGATATATACCATAAAATTGAGGAAAATGACAGCAATTAGGCAGCCAATAATACCAAGAAAATTAAAGCGTTGATAGTGAAAACTAAAAACCGTAAACTTGTTTACTTTTAGAATTTTGTGGTTGGTGGTGATGGAAGAGTAGTGAAAATGAAGTGGTGGTTGGTGGTGATACAGAAGGAACTGGAATAGAATATAAAAGAAGAAAAAGAGAACACGAAGCAACACAGCTGACAATATGGTCTGAAGAAGAACCTTATTTTTGACTTTAAGCAATTTCTTGTTCCTTAATTTCTAGTTTATTTTTCATTTAACATTAGTGATTTTGGCACATCGGATGAGCACTGTCCTAAAATTTTTATAATATAAAACATATATATATATAACATATTCATTTATTTTTTTAAGATACTACTATGAATTTTTTAATATTTTGAATGTATTTATTTGACTTTTTTAGAATAAATAAAAGAAAAAAATTAAGATGAAATAAAATAACATAATGAAAAAGAAAATAATAAATGGAGAGAAAAAAAATTAAAGAAAGGGTAGCAAAAAGAAAACTACCTTGTCATTACCATATAAAATGATGTAATTTTGTCTACTCATAAAATAACGAACCAAGTTAATTACTAAAATCCTCACATTTTATATAAAACTAGCATGTTTGATACATTTTATGTGTGTGGTAAAATTTTTATAATATAAAATAAATAAAAATAATATTACAATTTTTAATATATTTAGTTGAGTTTTTAGGATGAATAAAAGGGAAAATTGTGATAAAATGAAATAACTAAAGGGGAAAAAATAGATAAAATTGGAGAGGAAAGCAGAAAAAATAAAACTATTTTTTATTATCTTTTAAAATAGGATTGAGTCCCTTTTTCTTGATCTTATAAAATCATTTTTGCAAGCCCTTGGGGCCTTATGTTATATATCCAAATAAACTTGAAGTTTTTCTGTAACTAAGAAAAATTCAAAAATATTTTACTTATTATTGAAGTTTAAATGACTGTAAATACGATTAACCAAACATTCTCTAAATGTAACTTGGGCCACGTTCTTTGTTTAATATAATTTTTAATTAGTGGTAGGTTTAAGCACAGTAATATAATAGATTACTTGTATTTATTAAGGTAAATACTTTTCGTTTTTAAGAGACATCCTAAATTGTTGTCATAAATGCTCTGACACTACCTTATGTAACTTAAGGTTCGTGAAATCTCACAATCTTGTCAAGGAATTTTAAAATGCCGTACCAAGTTTCTTTTCTTAGGCACGTATACAATTCAAAGCAGTCAAATTATCTAATTTGCGAAGAGCTTATATTATGCTGTCTATTGAAATTTTGATACCATAAAATCTTCCAATATCACTCCGTGTTTTGAAAATATTTACTAATTAAATCAGTCGTAAATGTCACATTCAATTGAGTGCTTTGCTAATCAACAACACCAAGAGAACGATCATCCATGGTTCCTAGATGGCTGCCAAAATTTTCCATGCGCGTGCTTGACAATCTGCTGCATTCACAGGAAAGTTATTCCAACACAAGTTCATATATGTTGCACGCACTCGTCACTATTAAACTCTATAATTATTAATTGTGACAATATAAGCACACTTCTTATTACTATTAAACTTTATACAGTGACAAAACAAATTTTTTTTTATTTAATATATATATATATATATAAATTTAGTAATAACTTTCGTATAATCAAGACCAATTATGTTATTTTATTAGTAGCCTTTTTTTTTTTTTTGCCCCTTACTGTATACAATAGAAGATTGTGCTTGCAAAAAGTTCTTACCCACTTATTGACGGAACCAAAATCAGCATTGTTGATCCCTTATCTCGGAAACAGAGATCTCTTTCGCATTTACACTTCCGAAGGTCGTGCAAATTCAAACAACGTGAAGGAATTTACCTTCTTTCTTTTAAAAAGAATCTTCAACTTCTTTTCATTATTCAATAGAAGAAGCAGTGGGAAATGACAACGTACATCACTTTCGGTTATTTTCTCAACTTGAATCTTGATGGAGGGTCCCAAAGCCAGATTTTATTTTGTTTTATTTTTTAATTATGTTTCGTCTAATTTAATAAATTTGATTCTCTAACCAAATTAATACTCTTGTTTCGATTTTGAACTGAATTTTGGTCTATTTGAAGAAGTTGATTTTGTAATCAAGTTATTACACTTTTTGACGAAGTGTTAAAAGCATTTAACTGAATTATTAACTTGATGTGGATATTGTGGATTTGTGTCAAAATATAAAAATAGAATAAATATAATCATTATAATCATAATTTTATAAAATTATAATTTAAGAAAGCAATAAACCATACTTACATAAAAAATAGAGAAAATTGAGTTGAGTCAATGGAGAGCTACAACACTTGTCGTTGTCCTAAAGCCATGATTGGCTCCTTACATGTAAAATATGATAACTAATCATGACTTCAAAGTAAAACCCCATTAGCTCACAAGGTATCTTGCCCTATAAGCACGATCACGAGGAGACTAGGAACCAATCCATAATTACGTTGTCAAAGCACAAATTCTTGTGGGAGAATAAAATGAAAATCTCTAAAAACTCACCAACTCAACATGCCAGGCGACAGGATTATGATCCCCTTTATATAAGTCTAAAGTTTGACCCTGAGAAAAGATCAAATGGGCTACTAAAACCATCATAAAAACACCATAAAAATACAACAAATTCAATTATAATTAGGTCCAACAATGATAAAA
This sequence comes from Jacaranda copaia, assembly GCA_014898725.1. Classification (NCBI taxonomy): domain Eukaryota; kingdom Viridiplantae; phylum Streptophyta; class Magnoliopsida; order Lamiales; family Bignoniaceae; genus Jacaranda; species Jacaranda copaia. The sequence continues at coordinate 958,061 of JACGDI010005343.1, read as the reverse complement.
GAAAATGGTCTAAATTCTATATATAAGATATTGAGGCCATATATATATATGAAATGAATAAAAATAAATAGGTACATTAGTTGTGATATTAAATAAATGATAAAAAGATTTGTTGGAAATAAAATAAATTGAAGAAATTTGAAGCTTATTTCCAACAACCTCCCTCAAGATTTAAAATTCCTGAAATTTAATATATAAATAAATATGATGGCAACTTATTCCTTGCAATGAATTTTTGCATATGCCTTTCAAGCTTGAACATATACTTAGTATTAGTAATATTCATTTGAGTGAGCCATAATGGACTCAACCTTGAATTAGGTTCCTTGAGCTAAACTTCAATTACCACTCACATGATATTGACTTTAGGGTATGGTTATAGCGGGTTAGCATGTTAATGGCCCTATGCTCAATTTTGATTTTGGTGAAGTCCCTAGGATTAGCCCAAACCCATACTCTTAGGTGAGCCTTCCAAAGGTATGTGTGATGCATACCTCGAAATCCCGCTTTGGTCTTATTAAGAGTCAAAGTCAAACCTAACATCATATTTTCATAACACTTTGCTCTAGGGATGGGAGAGAAGTATCTCATGCACACTCTCCTTAAAATTAATGCAATATATAAATCATGCAATACGTGTTGTTTCTACATATTGAACCTTCTTCATAGAATTTGCAATCACAAAAGTTGGCTTACTTCCAATGGTGACTCCCTTATAGTCTTAGCTCATCCCCCTTGATGATTTAAGGATCTAGCCTTTGTGTTAGTTCTCGAGGCAATATTTCCACCTCATGGAATGTAACATCACATGCCTTTTATTTCATTTTTTTTCTCACTATGTTTATTCAATTATGCACGTGCACCTATTTTAGAGTTCGAATTTTCTTCTAGAAGCATTATTGTTTTGGCCATCTCTCATCTATTTGATAAGTGCTTCTTGTACACTTATAAATTTAAGAAATAATAAATTATTATTTCTAATAACTTTTAAATTTTGTTAAACCCCCCACATTTCCCTTATAATATAAGAAAGTAAAGAAGAATAAAAGTAATCTCGTACCTTCATATTTTCATAGTTTCATATACACACCAACAATTATGCACTTAAAATTAAAAAATATTTAATATAAACTCATGATGTTAATGAAGAAGTTGGGGCAATAGATTTCGAATTTCATTAGCGAACTTAATAAATATTTCTACCCCTAAATTTTCCTTGAATTTGGAGGAAGAATGCTTTCTCCTACATCTTAAAATTTAATAAAATAATTGAAATTTTAATTTTTCATTAAAAGCCATCTTATAGCTCACACATTTCATTAGAGATTGCATAGCCTATACAAAAATTTGATAAGCCATAGTAAACTCCAGTTTAAAAAACAATACTACTATAGAAGTTTCACGCACATCATTAATAAGGCTTATATTTGAGACAAGCACTCTATTTTTTTTTCCCTCCAAGACTCAAACAATTACATGAATATCAAAGTCTAAAAGAATAATTTAAAATAATGATGTAGTAACATCAATAAAATTTTTTACTACAATTAATTTTATTTAGTCCCTAAACAAATCAGAGACATGTCTAATTGTTATATAATTAAATAATTTGTATATATTTTATGATAAAAAAAAATATTACATAATCGTACTGCCAACTAAGTGACAATATGCTTGTTGCCTTTCCAAAGATATATTAGCATAGTTTCCAAATGATGATGCAATAAATTTGTTAATAGATAACATCAAAGTTAATTTACAGCTACTATTATAGTACAAATTGATCATTAGAGATATAATACTATTTGAATAAATCGATTAATGGCATATAAATGACACAAAATATTGTTACTTAATTTTAATACTAGCCATTATATGTATAGAAACTAAGTATATATTCACTCATTAATGAATATTAACTTCATGCAATAAAATTAATTTCTTGAATAACAAAATATCACTCATCAAGCATTAACCACAAAAGAGGACAAAGCAAACAATTTTTTGCCTTTGAAGTCACACCAAAGAAATGCATACAAGTTCCCACATTTAGTAATGGAGTGTTTTTTTAAAGTCAATATGTGTATCTTTTTTTTTATTATTTTCAAGTTTATAGAGCAATGGAAATATCACGCCACCAAAAAAAATATCAAATCATGTATAGTAGAAGCGTGAAACTAATCCCAAATAAATGATACTGACAATGCAAAATCATATGGTTGAACCAAAATTTAACCAATTCAAACTAGACTCATAACACAAAACTCAAAATATCAAAACATTTCTGAAACTAAAACACAATAAAATCCATAATAAACAAAACAAAAGTAATAAAATTAAGAGAAATATACTAGTCTACTGTAAAATCCAAACTACATCCTCACTCTTGATTCTCATCATATGTAGGGTCCACTTTCTCATTAGGGTTAGCATCTATGTCTGCCAGAAGGAAATTAAAAAAGAAAACGAGTGTGAGTAAAGGCACAACAGTGCCAAGTATATGTAGAGTGAATTCTTGAATTAAAAATTATTTGTGCAATAAAAAATTATTCAAGAAAGTATAGGTGAAATTTGTAAAACAATCTAGCAATAACAGTCAAGAAGTTAACAACTAGTTCTCTAGACTAACAACTTAAATACGATGATCAAACGATTTTTGCTGTAGCCAGTCAACCTCATGACACCTGCCATAACAGTCTTTTAGTGCTTTGAACAAGGTGCGACCTTACTAAAACAATGCTCGAGTATCCCCAAAAATTCATATGACCCACCTCAGCCACAAATGGCTTTTATTATGCACTGGAGGGATTAGGCCATAGGGGTTTGGGATTCAACTAGTAATCCGCTGCTGCCCGGTGAAGTCCCTCGAACTCCCAGACTAAGTTGGATCCAACTAATAGTAACAGTAATCAGTTGATTGTTGAATTTTAATTGCTAGTTTAGAAACATTAAAAATCATAAAACACACGTGTCTCTTGTATGTGAAACAAAATAAAGTAATTTTTGTGCACAGAGGAATACAATTATAGTGCAATTTAACTTAAAATAAGTTGCAATCAAATTACTATAACATATATCCTTCTGGGTTTTGAAATAATATATATATATATATATAGAGAGAGAGAGAGAGAGGTTTAAGCATTCACTTTTAAGATCAATCCTAGAAGCCAATCACCTATCTCGAAATAGATTGAATCAAATGTTGAGTCACCTAAATTCATTTAATAAGCACATCAATCACCAAATTAACTGATTAATTAGACAAAATTTACTTAAAACTAGTTTTATGAGTACCATAAGCCTATAGTATCTTAAGACCCAACAATCTTATTTGATACTAAATAATTTTACTATATTTTTTTTCCTTTTTTTTCATTAAAGTGCATTCAAAATTCTAAAATACAAGTAAGAAAATTTATCTCAATATTTTCTAGAATCTCAACTCAATATAATCAAGCGAACATATCCAAAATCCAACAATCAAGTCAAGTTTTGTCGTAAGGAACTCAAAATCTGAATTTATAAAGTTATCAACCAAAGTCCCTAGCCTCTAGTCAGAAAACAAAAGTGCAAAAAAATATATTGCCAAAAATAGACTCAACATATTGTCATACCTTCAATCAACTTATCAAAATCAATTTACTAATCTATTATATCCCATACATATATATACATGTATATATAAAATTACACATCCACTGAATTAACCCATCAAAAAAACAAAAACCCACATCCCTAGAAGTTGCTCACCCTCTCGATTTTCTCCCTATTTTCTTTTCTTTTATCATCATTTTTTTAATTACAAGTCAACAATTGCGGCTTTTTCAACTTAACTATCAACAATTGTGATCGAAATGTAGGATTGTAAATTCAAAATTAGCCTATTATAGTTAAAATTGATAGCTATTTGGTAAAAAAAAATTCATTCAAAATTGTGCAAATCTAAGACGATGAGTTGCGGCAACATCGAAGCGCATTCATAAAGTTTCCTTCAAGTAACAAAGACCAACAAACTTATGGTTCAATTGTTAGGTTTTGTGGCGGATTGGTGGTAGTCTCTTATTTCCTTGGCGATGCACCCAATGGCGAAAAGGGCTTGGGAGGGCATAACTACTTTTTTTTCTTTTCTCTCCTTTTTCTCCTTTTTTTCTTTTGGAAATTTGAATGTGTAGCTAGGGTTTTAGATTGTGGGGACTATATTTATGGGAGAAGTGATTTACTTCAACTAGAACTCCAATTATTAATCTCCTAGGAATAAGATAACCCTATAATTAATCTGACTACTTTATTTTAATTCCTAAGGACTCAATTACTAATTCCTAGTAACAATATAATTTTAGTATATAAATATTATAATGGATATTTATTTATTTATTCAAATATATATCATTTTCTAACTAATATAATAATAATAAATAAAATTAATGAAATTATGGGTAAACATAGGATAGAGTGATTTACAAACTTCTAAGGCATTACAGGAAATGTAAACTAATTACATCTCATTATCTCCATAAATTTTAGCAAAGCCACAAAGGAAAATCTAAAATTTTCTGGTCATATCAAATCAATAGCTCAAATATTTTATAGGTAATATATATATATATATAAGTATCATGCTTAACACAATCTTACACCCTAATAAGTTGATCGGCTAGATGATACTTATGTAGAATAACATAGTTAGATTTTTAGACAATTAGCAGTTTGCACTTTCAAATAATCATAAAGAAAGTATAGTGTCACTTTATACATCACCATTGATTGGCATAACTAAAGTATTATAATTCGAAACCAAACTTATAATTGCCATTTAGAATTGAAAACACACACATATATCTGAAGCCCCAATGCCACCATGACCCTTATAATCTCTTCACGTTAAGAGTCATCTCAGTCATCTCAAGGGGACCTACTGGCGAAGACTTTGCTAATGCCAGAAAAGCATTAGTGCAACCAGCAAGACAAGCATAAGCTTATGTAGTAGATCCTACCATATTCAAAGTATGCCCACCACCAACACCTTGTATCACCTTTGAAAATGAAGACATGAAATTTAGACGAGTAGGCCACAATGATCCACTAGTAATTTTTGTGTCCTTTACCAACTTCTAGGTGAAAGAGAAGCTAGTAGACAATTACAACATGGTGAACATCATATTCCATGATGTTTTTCATAAAATATGAATCAAAATGCACAACTGTAGAAAGTTAACACCCCCTAGTAGGTTTCACAAAAGACACGATAGAAGTCGTAGGAGAAATACTACTACATCTCTCCCTAGGAACTTATCCAAAAGGAGCCATGAAAATGGTGAGGTATAGTCAAGACCCCATCAACATACAACGCTATTCTGTAGAGACCCTACTTTAACTTGCTCCAAGCAGCAATTTTAACATACTATATATGAAGTTGAAGTTTCTTATGCTAAATGGGATTGGAAAAGTTGTTGGTGATCTAAGAGTAGCTAGCGAGTATTATGCCAATATTCTAAAGAACATCAAAAACCCCACTCCCACGATAGACCAAACCAAAGAGCTACAAGATAACAAGAAATGAGACAAAGGCAAAAGAGTGTTGCAAGCCATCAGTTTTTTGGAAATATGTACACCAAAACATACAGCTTGAATGCACCACCTAAAGCGCCTTTTGGTTTTAGTTATTTGCATTAATTTATTTTTCAAATCTATTTTTGCTCATTTGCTTGGAAATTTTATTTTTTTAAGTAGAAAGTTAATCTTTTTTTCTTTATTTGGATAATACCTATCTATTTGGGAATGGCACCTCTCTTTGTTACTACTATTTGATTGAATAAATACAAGTTCCTAATATTTCAATGTCTCTTTTTATGACCTTGATTTTTTCTCACGATTTCATGCGGTCCTCTAAAGTGCTCTTGAAGACCCTTTAGCGTAGTCCCACTATAAGGCTCCTTGGGGAATACATAGTTGCCACTTAGTGCCTTTCTAATATAAGGCCCTCTAGGAGGCACATGGTAGCCACTATGAAAAATCCCACTATAATTTCTTTAGGTTGGTGGGAACTCTTTAGCAAAAACACACTACATGGCCTTCGAGAGACACATAGTAGCTACTCTAAAAAAGCACACTATAATTTCTTCAAGCTAGTGGCAACTCTTTGGCATAAACTCACTGTATGGCACTTCGAGAGGCATGTGGTAGCTACTCTAAAATTGTAATTCCTCCAAGTTGGTGGCTACTCTTGAGCATAAACACATCATATTGACCATTGAGAGGCACGTGGTAACCATTCCAAAAAAGCCCACTATAATTCCTTTAGGGTGGTGGCATCTTTCAACATAAACCCACTATACAACCCTCCAAGAGTCGCATAGTAGTTAAGTAAGAAAGCCCATCTCCTATCTTGTTAGAGGAAGGAATCAATATCTCAACACTATAGGCATACAACGCCCCTCCTAAGAGTTATGCAACTTCAAAAATTCCTTTAGACAAGCAACTTCTTAATCTACTATACACTTATTACAAAACCTCCTAAGAGGCACAAAAATGCACCCTCTTTATCTTGATGCTTAAACCTTAACATCAAACGCCACTTGAGTGAGGCCTAAAGTCAACTTTTCATTTTCAAGTATTTTATTTTATATAAAGTCAATAACGACCCTCCTAAAAGATATACAACAAAGAGGTTCCACCCCTCTAGAGGATAATTTTGTCATGCATTATGTTTACATTAATGAATGTAAGTCCTAACGCCTAACATGTGTGTATTACTAATGTCATCAACTATATATAAGCAGCAGACAAAACTATGAGTTGGAACCTTTATTAATAGATTATCCTTAAAAAAAATTCATCTTTTTTAAGTGAGATCTCCTCATTTTCCCTAAATTACAACCAAACTAACTATTCTCAATTGTTTTCAAGAAAAAAAAATTAATAGGTTAAGTTTGAACAATAATGCCTGCTAGGAGTAGTTGTACTAATTATTCATGCCTTATGGTGCATCATTCTCCATCAATAATTTCACTAAGTCCTTCAATAAGAACTTAACACCCTCAATAGACCTAAAAGAGATATGGGTGTTCAAAAACATTTAAGTCTAGCACCCCCTCGCACGGGCACCTAAAAAGCCCCAAGCAGGCGCTCGAGATGAGGACATTCAATTTGCGTACGCGAAATAGTGGTACCCAGTTTAGGCACTTGAGAATGGTTCCATGCATAAGTACCCCAAATACCGTGAGCAGGTGCCTAATAATGTCGCTTGAGGCACCTATCACAAATGCACTTCGTAGGCGCCCCTTTGAATCTATCTTTTTTTTCATTTTTTTCTTGTCCCCCACCCTAAAAGCACACAAAAATGACAATGTATCTCATACAAACAAATTCTCTATGCAAAACTCCATGTTCTAAAATATGCTAAGTATACTGCTTAAGGAAATAAAATTTGCACGTAGTAAATATCATATGAAATAGAATGAACAAAGCATCACGATAGATGGTCACTTATTTGGCCAAATATTAAACAAATATAAATAAGTAAGAGTGAAAATTTTCATTGAAACCAAAGATGAGGTAAATATTCATGATGTCAAATAAACGTTCAACCAACACTTGGCCTCTAAAAGAAATAACAAAAAAAAAAGAGAAAAAGGCTGAATTACTACTTGAGCTAATTGGAAAATGCTAAGTAGTACTAAATCCTAAGAAAATGTTGTAAATCCTATCCACTAGCCTTATCCTGGGGAAGAATGCTTTCATTCCTATGGAGTGGCTTCAATTTGTTCCTCTGCCATCACTTTTACTCTAACCTCAGGGCCCTTCCTAAACTCTCCAGTGGAAAGGTTGACTAGAATGGTAGGGTCATACATCAACAAGTCCTCAATAGATTACCACCCAGTTTCAATCAAAATATGGTGATAACTTTAGATAGTCTGCTCATAGATTGCTATCACCTCTGCCTAAGCAACCTCAAAGAACATACCATAACTTTTGAATTCTTTGAACTGCATCCTTGTGAACGACATTAATGGGAGTCTTCCTAGCAAAAGAATCTAAAAACTTCCCCTCGATCTTTATCTCTTTAATTGTTTAACATATCTTGCTTTTAATCACTCGTGTTCTTTCATTAGTTTTGCTAGTGCCTCATTCTTCTAACTTTGCTTTCAAGTCAATGTAGCCACCTCATTTTTTAGGTGTGTAACCATCGCCATAGCCCTTTCTACTTAGCGAGACATATGCTCCACCAAATTCCACCTCTGCATTCAAAAACTCATAAAGACACAAAAATTGAAGATGTATGCATTACTATGAAGAAAGAAAAAAGAGATAAAATAAATCAAGTATTATGAAAAAACTTACTTGAGAAAAGTCTCCAACAACTATCCCAATTAGTTGAGAAAAGAGTATAACTCAAACTTCCCTTGATCATACTTGCTTAGCATACCTTGCATATGATCAGCACTAAAAGTGGTCTTATCCACATTTGAATGAGAACTACGTTGCAACTTTAGTGCAAGCCATAACAAAAAAATCCCTTGCCCTTGCTAGTATGAAAGGACAAGTAATAGATCCATGTACAGGCTTCCTTACAAGTCTGGATGCACTGTTGGAACTAGTAGAGCATATACCTCGCTTAATCAAGCTTTGGGGGCTCGAATAATATCCACCTAGTGGTGTCTCCCTATGGTGTTGTTCTACGACATGCCTCTCATGTATTCCTCCCTTTGCCTGTCGAATGTGGATTTTAACAAAATTAACTTTCTTCCCTATTGATATGAGATAACCTAGTAGGCCCAATAGGCCCAACATCAAATGAGACAATCCAAGAGGCCCAACTGTATAATTATTTGGTTGACCGATATTGACCTTACTTAGTAGAATTTACGGTTGACTCGTATCAACCTCAGGACCACTCCAGAAGTTCAAATATTCAAGTCTAAGGAACATGTATCGACCTCAAGACCCACTCGAATGTTGACCCAGATCCCTACTGTGTTTAATAGTCTGATAGGCTACATGCCCCCGCATTAACAATGCGTGATGGTCAGTACAACCGCTGCCACCAACTCTGATAATCCTGCCAACAACTTTGATAGAGACATGCCTCGACTGGCATTGTTTATCTAGAAAAATAGGAGATTTAGCCATCTTACACAGTATCGGGATCTGGACAGGGAATAACCCCCAACCCCCTAGCAAAGACAAGGGCTAGTACACCTGATAAGGGTACTTGAGTCAAATCACGCCCATAGATAGCTATAAATACTTCAAACTCATCCACGCTCAAGGTACTGCCCCATACACTACAAGCCTTACATTCTCTGTATTCTATTTCATTTCTTTATCTCGACCAAAACTAACTTGAGCATCAGAGTGCCTTAGCTAGGGGCACCTTAGCTAGTTTAACGGGTGTTGTAGTTGTAGATCTTAAACCCCAAGTTATACACAATCCTGAGTACTCGACCACCTTGATCGAATTATCAGTAACACAACTCCCATTTTCTTTATATGCAGCTTTCAGCAACATCATTTGGCGCTGTCTGTGGGAAACCATTGAGATTGTAGCAAGAAAATGATAAGCACACACAGAGTAGCATCCAAAAGAAAAGAGAACTAAAGGTCCACTTTCCCACCTCTCCCTAACCCCCAACAAGATACCAACGCTCCGGGAACCAGCGCCCCCAAGAGCAGGTAGTAACGCTCACCATACCCCAATTGATGCAACTGATAAGTGAGTAGATTTTTACTCAAATATCAGCCCAATTATCCACCACTCTAAACAGGCACGCAACAGTGCCCGTTCCCATTCCAAGTGCAATTCCATAGCTATCCCTGCTGAAAAATAGGCCCTTGAAGAACAGTCACTCCCGCCGAGAGGCCAGGCAGGCACCTGCCAGGATCAAAGTCAGTCCCAGATGCCCGCAGTTAGAAAGAAGGCGTCTAAAAGCATAGGAGGAGGTAGCAAACTCAATGGATCATGCCAAACCTAATCGAGCCATGCAGCGCGATAAGATCAAATGCTCCAGGCATGACTACCACAAAAAGAGAGAAGAATCTACAAATTGGTGCATAGGCTTAGTCGAGCCCCACAGCGTGATAAGGCCGAGCATCTCAAATTAGATCTTGATCGAAACACCACCCAAGCAGATCAGGACGAGTGGGAAGAAGTATCCTATCAGGTCCAGTGGCTGAACAGACGTCTCAATGAGATCTCAAGGAGAAATACCGACAGGGCACCAAACTTGGATGCTCCTTAAAGGTCTCATAAAGAGAGAGGGTCCCCATTTGTTCAGGAAATCATCAACAAGTGCATCGTCGTAGATGCCAAAGTCCCTATCGAACTCCCGAGGTATGATGGCTCTACCGACCCCAATGAGCATCTCATGTAGTTTGAGCACATGATGCAACTGTATGGTTACAATGAATTTATCTATGCCAAGATACTGGTGACCACTTTCCAAGGCATCACACTGGATTGGTTTGTGAAGCTTGAACCATCAATGATTTACTCCTATGACTAGCTATGTGATAAATTCTTACACCAATTTGCCAGTAGAAGGAAAGCCAAGCTCTCCCATACCCGCCTCCATACTGTCAAGCACGGCGAAAGAGAATCCCTCTGGGACTTCTTTACCAGATTTAATATGGAGGTCCTGAAGATTGATAACCCTAAGATTGAGGTCTTGATTGATGTATTGTTCTTAGGGCTCAGGCATAAAGAATGCGCCAATACTTTGGTACGAGAATGGCCCAGGTCGATGAAGGAACTGCTCGACCTGGCCAAAAGGTACATGACCCTGGAGGAAATGAACAAGCTCAAGTTTAGATCCTTTAAGGTCGAGAAGAAAAAAAAGGAGAGAGATGACCAGAAATAAAGAGAGCAAGGTTGATCTTCGATCAAACGCTTCTATGACTATACACCATTGAATATCCTGAGGACGAAGGTCATGTACACTATTCAGCATGATAATCTCTTCAAAAAGCCTAGAAAGATGACAGAGACTGAAGCCATGAAGAAATCCAAGAAATACTGCCACTTCCATAAATAGAAGAGGCATGACACCGATGAGTGCTTCAATCTCTAAGATGAGATCGAGAGGTTGATTAGGTAGGATCACCTCAAAAAAAACATGGCCATGGAAGCCTAGATTGAAGGGGGCAAATTGATCGGACTCCCCATAGAGAAAGATTGGTTAGCCCTAGGAAAGACGATAAAGGAAAAATGCCCACCCAAAAAAATCACTCACCTATCAGAGGGGTGATTGACATGATTGCAAAAGGTCCCACTGGGGGGGACTCTAAGTCCGCTTGGAGGCAAACACATAGGAAGCTAGAGTCTAATAAAGCTTCGACTGTGGAGATAACTTTCCACCTCTCAATGAGCATAGAACCCATTACATTTACTGCTACTGACCTAGCCCATCTTGAGGGAAAAAATGTTGATCACAAGATAGATTACCCAATGGTTGTTTTCATGGATATTGCGAACTTTGAGGTGCACAAGGTTTTGATCGACAATGATAGCTCAACGAATGTCATATTTTTATCTACACTAAAGAGGATGAACTCAGGCAAGTTGAAATTTTAGCCTGTGCGCACACCGTTGGTCGGATTCAGGGGGTCAAAGATCATACCAGAGAGGTTGATCGACTTATCCACATCTTTTAGGGAAGCTCCTTGAAGCTCCTCGATGCTCCATTCGCCTATAATGTTATCATTAGCTGAGCTGTCCTCAATGACTTTCGCGCCATTGTGTCCACCTATCATTTGAAAGTTAAGTTTCCAACCCCTGTTGGCACGGGTGAACTCTTGTGTAATCTGAAGGAGATGTGGAGATGTTACAACATCTCAATCAAACCAATTGAGCAGAAAACTCAACCGCAGCTAAAGATTTTGGGGGATGCCTCTGTAGCGAAACTTGAAGAGTCCCAGGCCAGCAAGAAGCGGAAGCTAGAGGCACCAGGGTGGAGCTTGTCGGGGAATTCAAGACTATTGCGCTTAAAGAGGGTAACCCCAAAAAGATAACCCATCTTGGGGTAAACTTGACATCTTTATGTGAAAGGCCTCCAACCTGCAGGAGATCGACCCCAATGTCATTGTGCACCGCCTAAACACTGATCCCTCATTCAAGCCGGTCAGGCAGAAGACAAGGATGTTCAATGCCAAGAGGACGCAAATCATCAAGGAGGAGGTTAGAAAACTCTTAGATGTAAGGTATATTGTAGAGATTCAGTATCCCTCTTGGCTTTGTAATGTTGTTTAGTCCCAAAATCTAAGGGATAGTTGTGGATGTGTAATGATTTTACTAATTTGAATAAAGCATACCCTAAAGATTCTTACCCCCTGCCTCGAATAGATTTACTAATTGATTCAACTACTGGGTGTGAATTGTTGAGTATGATGGATGTGTTCCAAGGTTATCATCAAGTATTCACGGCACTCGAGGATAGGGATAAAACATCTTTTGTTGTTCCTAATGGTGCCTATTATTTTTTTGTTATGCCGTTCAATTTGAAAAATACCAGGGCAACTTATCAGCAATTAGTTAACTTCATGTTCAAAGATGAGATTGGGAAATCAATGGAAGTCTATGCCGATGACATGATAGTCAAAATAGAAAAAGCCCAAGACCACTTGCTCGATCTCAGTCATACTTTTGAAATATTGAGGGCATTTGGATTGAAGCTAAACCCGAATAGATGCATGTTTAGGGTTTGAGGAGGAACATTCTTGGACTATATGGTCAGCCAGAGAAGCATTAAGGCCAATCCACAAAAAATTCAAGCAATCTTAGATGTCACCCTTTCGAGAACGGCTTGGGAAGGTCAAAGGCTGGTCGGAACAATCATAGCTTTGGGAAGGTTCATCGCGAGGTTAGCCGACAAAAGCCTCCCCTTTTTCAAAATTCTCAAAAATGCCAAAAAGACGAGTTTTTGGTGACAGAATAGTGTGACCAGGTGTTGATCTAATTGAAATAGTATTTAACCTCACCCCCGATGTTGGCAAAACCTGAGTTAGGAAAAGTATTTCAGATATACTTAGCAGTCTCGGAAGCGTTAATCAGTTCAGTACTAGTATCGACCCGGGATGGCAACCATCAACCAGTCTACTATTGCAGTAAGTCACTCCAAGGGCCAGAACATAAGTATTTGGAGATTGAAAAGTTTGCATTGGCCTTAGTAATTGTTGCTCGAAAGTTGAGATCGTACTTCCAGTCTCACTCTATCATAGTGCTCACAAACTAGCCATTGAAGTAAGTGTTGGTGAATCCTGATACATCAAGCAGATTGACCAAGTGGCCGATCAAGCTTAGAGAGTTCGACATCAGATTTCAACCACAAACGACTATCAAAGCTCAAGTACTTGTCGACTTTATTGCAGAGCGAATTGATTTACCCAACAAAAGTATTGTGGCCCCTCTTGTTTGGACTCTACAGGTCAATGAGTCATCGACCACATCTGGGAGAGGAATTGGGGTTGCTCTTTGCTCCCCAGATGTGGAGGAGTATGATTTTGCAATCAAACTAGATTATACAGTTACAAATAACGAAGCTGAGTACGAGGCCCTACTGGCAGGAATGAGAATGGCGCTTGAGCGTGGGGTCGAACACTTGGTTGTGTTCACAAACTCCCAGTTAGTGACAGAGCAGGTCAGATAAAATTTTGAACACAAAGAGCAGTCGATGGCATGGTACCTGATCGAGGTGAAAAGGTTGCAACAATCGTTCAAAAGATTTACTCTTAGCCAGGTCCCTCGATCTGAGAATAAACGGATAGATGCCCTTTCCAAGTTTACCAGCTCAATTAGAGGAACAAGAGATAAGAAGATCATATTTTTGGTCTCGGACAGGCCATCGATCGCATTGTCATATGAAAATCTTATAACAGCCATCGACGAGATGTCTGTTTCTTGGCAGACTCCCATAAAGCTATATCTCAACCAAGGTATAGTCCCCAACAACAAAAATGAGGCTAAGCGCCGCCGAGGTCAGACCTCCAAATTTGCCCTCAACAAGCATGGTCAATTGTACAAAAGATCCTTCATCGGACCCCTCTTGAGATACTTGGATTAAGATCAGGTGTTGGAAGTGTTGCAGGATGTTCATGCGAGCATGTGTGGTAACCATTCTGGAGGAAGGTCTCTTGCCCATAAAATAATCAGGTATGGATACTTTTGGCCAATATTGTTGAAAGATTCAATGGATTTCGCATGCAAGTGTGCATCATGCCAAGTCCATTCCAACTTGCCGCATCGATGGTTAATGTTCAAATTTCCTGGTCGTTCGATCAGTGGGGAATCGATATTGTGGGTTCTCTATCGAGGTCAACAGGGTAGCAGAAGTTTATAATCTTAGTGGTCGAATATTTCACCTAGTAGGTTGAAGTCGAGGCTGTCCCTAAGATAATCGATGCGGTCATAAAAAGTTTTATATAAAAGAATATCATTTGCCGTTTTGGGCTACCCAAGGTACTTATTTCAAATAACGGCACTCAATTTTAGAGTAAGAGTAAATGAGGTTGGTGTAAGGCTTTAGGGATCGCACAACATTTCACATCGATGGGCAATCCTCAATCTAATGGGCAAATCAAAGTGACCAACCAAACTGTCCTCGACCAATTAAAGGCCAGAATTTGGGACACTGGGGTGAATTGGGCAGATGACTTGCCTAGTGTGCTGTGTACTTACAGGACAACTCCTCGAACAGCCACTGATCACACCCCCTACAGCCTAGTGTATGGGTCGAAAGCAATTGTACCTTCAGAATT
>JACGDI010005343.1:901490-938629 GCA_014898725.1 Jacaranda copaia | reverse complement strand
CAATTTTACCTTTCATTTTTCACATTTAACTGACAAGAATATAATTTTCAATCCTATTGGAATAGTTATTAATTTGGGGGAAGTTAATTTCATAAAATAGAATAACAACTTGTTCATCACCTACTTCAAACAAGCCAAATTAATTGACTAAATTAAATTAAGAACATTTTTTTCAATTCACAGGATATATAAATTATTTTACAAATTTTTGTCAAATTACAAATTAAATTAATAAATTCAACAAAATTAATTTTGAGTTAATAATAAAAAATATTACTATTTTTTATTTTTATCAAAGTCTAGTATTTTTTTATTATTAGTAATTTCAAAATCAAAATAGACATCTTGGGTTTTGTACAATATTAAAAAATTAATTATATAAAATTAGGTGCATATAATTTGAAGTCTTAATTCAGATTGAATATCTTGAAATGAAATCAAGTGTCAAGAGCTAAACTCATGTGTACAACATTCTACAAAATTTATCTAAAGTATTATTTCTCTAAATGTCATATTTTTCTTGTCAACTAGCTTATATTTTTTATTTTGAAGCATAACAAAGCTCCAAAACTAAAAATAGCATTCACCCATGTATGAATAATTCATAATTAATTTTATCATGAAGGAAGTAGTACTCATAATTAATTTTTAATGCAATTGAATGTTTAATATGAATTAATAAAATAGGTATATAATTTAATAAACCATCTCATTATGTCATAAAATTATGTATTAAATAGAGTGTAGAAGGTATAATATTATTATGGTCTTTTGAATTAATTTTTTAGAATAAATGAATTAAATTAATTCTTTTATTTTCTCTTGGAACCATTTCAAACCCAATTCAACCCATTTTAAACACAACCCACTTTTAATACACCTATCTCAATCGATATAGAACCCAACCCATTCTTAACCCCAACCCACATAAGCCCAACTCAACTCAACTCAATCCAACCCGCCCATTTGTCATCCATAAATTATCAAGTCATGGCAAAAGTATCAGAATTTGTCAAAAGATATTTCGCATCATATAAGTATTGAAAGGAAATAAAATATTTTGTCGAGAATACTAGACAAATTGGCAACAAAATGCAATCGTACTCAAGTATTGGGGTTTCTAAGGAAATATTTTTGTGGTCTTTAGATCTTTGTAGAAAACCCATTGTTGCAAGCGCTTCTATATAATTGGTTATGAAAAATTAACAGGTGTATAATACTACGTATATTTTTTCATAGGATGAGTATACTGCATTGTTTCAACAATTAAAGCAATACAACTTGTTTGCATATTTAATATGCGTAGGATGTTGCTTTGTGGAATAATTTATACCAAAGGCCTTACTGTATGCGCTTGATAATCGACGTGCTTTATGGCCGTACTTGCCTCAATGTATTTGAGACACACTAGAATAATTTAATGCACTAAGAAAATGGTAAATTATGTGCTTTTAAAAGCAAAGCATTTACAGCTAAATTGACATTCAAATGTGGCATCCCTCATTCATTTTAGTGGTCTTCCACAAGCTACGTTGAGTGATTATCTTTATTATAGTTATGTTATCACATCCAAATGAGAATAGAACAATCAATTGTAATTATTTTGACAATTAAAAAATAAATTAATCATTTGTTTGTACTTTTTATATTGCAGTTTTAAAATAAAGTATTGCTCTATAGAATCTGTAAGATATTATTTAGTACTGAATACCCAAATGTTTTTATGGCCTATTTCCCTCAATACGTTGGGTACAACAAATTTAACGTAATTTGAAATGATAAATTATGTAGTTTAATATGAGTGAAGAGAGTTAGTTATTGTTTAAAAACAAGGTACAAGCAACCAGACTCCAAATAACATGTTGTCCGCATTAGCGTAAAACGACATGGAATACAGTAATAGTATCCTATCAAACGCTATAACATATAATTATATTCGTCATAAGACAACCACTCATGTTACGACGGTCAAATAAAATATACACTACTTCAACAATTAAAAAGGCGTCACTTCTTCGTACTTTTATTACCATATTGATTTACGAATAAACTAATGATTTGTGGAATTGTGCCACATATTTTAATATTTAGTACTTTCACCCTCAATATATTGAATAACACAAATTTAAGCACAATTTAAAATGAAACATGATTTAATTTTTATTTATAAATATTCGAAAATAAATTACTTTCATTCAATATATTATGTTCTCTAACTAAATGTAAGAGCTAAAAAAATTATATATAAGGGTAAATTTGTTGGTGACAAAGTGCAGATGCACTTGATGTGCACCCGAACAACATTTGAGCGATTTATTTTAGAATTCTTCATTGATTCTCATATGTTAATTTAATTTAAAATATTTCGTATATATTTCTTGGTTGAGAAAAATAGTGGGCAGAAGATTGTTTAGTTTCATTTTTAAAGCTCTTTTTTTTTATTTCAAAAATGAAACATATTTGCTATGTTTTTTTATATTTTTTTCAAAAAAATTTCAGAATAAAGTTTAATTCTCCTAATTTTCTCTCAAAACACTCAAATTTTATCCTTAAAAAATCCCTCAATTCACCTAAAAAACTCTATACCCTAAAAACTACATCTACCCTCTCATTTTCTCACTCTACCTATCATATCACCCATTCATTTATCATTCTATCATTTCACTCATCCATATATATGTGTATATATTTACATAAATGAAAATATTAAAATTTTACTAGTTAAAAAATTCAAAAACTTATGTTTACAAATTTAATCAAATTAATTATCAAAAATATGAATTAAATTTAATTAAATATTATTTATGTTATTAATAAACAATTCATTATTAAATAACATATTGAATTAATTAAATAATGTATTAGTTATATTTAATATTTAATGTATTAATGAAATATTACAGTTGTTCATTTAATAAATAACTTAAGATATTTTAATTTGATATAATAAATAAATTAATCTTCTAAATATTCTTCATTAAATATTAATCTTCATGTTTATTTAAAATTATAATAAAAAATTTGATTATAGGGTGATATTTATTTAATAATCTATTGAGTTTAATAAATTAATATTCATATGCTTAAATTAATTGTTCAGAGAATTAATTAAATTTATGTAAAATTATTTGATTATTCCTAAGTATATATTTACTAATTAATGTATTAATTAAATAATAAATTAAAGTAATTAAATAACTTATCAAATTAATTAAATTAATTTATTTAAATAAATTGTTATTTATATATTAATTATGTTTCATAGTTTATGTATAATTAAATATTATATTTATTTATTTAATAAATAATTTAAGATGATGTGATTTCATATAATATAATATTATTATTTTTTAATTTGATGAATCATTTTTAAGTCTTATATATATAAATTATTAAAAATTTATTTTATTTAAATAAATATTTAAGTTTTATTTACACATAAATTGTAAGTAATAAATAGTTAAATAATTATATTTTAATTAATAAATAATAATTAGTTTATAATTAATATACAGTAATTAATTTTTTTTATAAGCCAATATTAGCAATTATTATATAAGCTAATTTTTTATAATTAAGATATAATTATGATTTCATGAATAATTAATATTTATTAATATATATTTTAGTTCAAATAATACATCATTTACTAATGTTAAATTTATAAAAATATAAATTTCAAAATAAATAACTAATTAAATTAATTATAACTTATATTTCAATCATTACAAATATATATAGACAGACACATCATCCAACAATACATATACATATATATAATAGATAAAAAAAATTATTTTCACCGTACAAACCAATAAAAAAGCAATTAATTTGACATTTACAGTAAAGTTTATCTCCCCTTAAAATATAAAGAAATAAACAATTCATTCTCAAATAATTTTTCACATTTTTCGAAAACAAAAAGAAGCACTTGACACATTCTCCAAATATTCTCCCAAAAATCCATTCCCACAAATTTTTTTTCTACAAAATGCCCAAAATATAAAAGAACATAGTGATAACTTTTTTACTTATTTTTACCCAACATCATTTTCATTTTTATTTTCAAAACACAATTCCCAATAATTTATATATCTTTTCCCAATAATCAATTATTTTTATCTCTCTTCACCTACAACCTACTAAAACTAATATAATTATTACCTTTTCAATAAGTTATCCAAATACAAACTCATTTTCAAGGGAGACTTATTTAAAAGTATCAAAAATACTTTTCATTTTTGTGATTAGTCCCTACTTGATTTTGTTTAGATTAAACTCCCTAGTTTTGTTAAAATTTTATAGTCCACTCCCTACTCACTTGATTTGACAAAAATGCCCTTACGTATAATATTTTTCACTTATTTTTTTTTTATTTTTTTGTCATAAATAAAAGTAACAATAAACTCTACCAATAGCAATATCATTTTCAGAAATAGAACGAAAAGAAAAAATGCAACAAACTCCATGACGTGAACGAGAATAATCATAGAAGCCAACAACCACCAACCCGACATCTGCATTGTCTTCTTCTCTTTTCATTTTCATCATTTTTGGGTTTCTTCTTCATTATTTTTGGGTTTCTTCTTTTTCTTAGTTGCATCTAAGTTTCTTGTATTTTTTCAATAATATCAACTAGTAGTAAAGTTGGAGTGTTTAATCAAGTATTGGGGAGTTGTCGCTATAAAGACCAACTCCATATAATGTCAATTAAGGATACTACAACTTTAATGGACATATACATTAATCTCACAAGAAAATGGAGTGAAATTAATGTCAAGCTCTTCAGTTTGCAATACATAGCTCGACATCAAAGATTGTACGTGACATTGATTGATGATGAAGATGTCCTGAATATGGTCTTACTGCATTTGACATTGAAGATGCATATTATTGACATCTTGGTAAACTAAAAGGATGAATCAAGCAACAGTGCCAAGAGGAGCTGTGATGTTTTAAGGTAATACTTCCACAAAATCTAAACAACACTATAGTTTGTAAAGTTTTATATGTCGAGTGTTCTGAAATTGTACTCTATTTATTTAAAAAAAATTCTCTACTTAGAACGTTCAACATTATACTTCATTACAAATAAAATTGTACTTCATTTAACAAAAATTGTACACCATTATTTAAGTTTTATACTTCAAGTGTTCAAGTAAATAATTATAAAAAATTATACTACAGTTCTTAGGGTTTTATACTTCAAATGTTTGGAAATTATATTTCACTTTATCTAAAATTGTATTTTGCTTTTTTTAAAATTATACTTCATTTTACCCAAACCTGTAATCTATTAATTGAAGTTATATACTTTAAGATTTCTATTTAATTATTATCTAAAACTGTATTACAGTTGCTAAGGTTTTATAATTAAACTACTTCACTTTATACAAATTTGTACTCTAGTTATCTAAAATTGTACTTCATTTCACATAAAATTGTACTCTATAATTTAAATTTTATACTTCAAGTGTTCTATTAATGGATTATCAAAATTTGTACTGTAGTACAGTTGCTAGGGTTTTATACTTCAAATGTTTGAAAATTGTACTTATTTTTTCTAAAATTATACTTCATTTTACCTAAACATGTACTCTGTTCATTGATTTTCTATACTTCAAGTATTCTATTTATTGATTAACCAAAATTATACTTCTTTTCACGTATTCTGAAATTGTATTTTTCTATACGTAAAATTGTACTTCTATTTTCTGAAATTATACTCATTTCATTTTACAAAGTCTGTAATTTGTTCATTGAAGTACTATATTTCAAGTGTTCCAAAATTGTATTTCATTTTATCTAAACCTATATTTCAATTAACTAAATCTAATATATTTCACTTTATCTAAAATTGTGCCTTTTTTCCCCTAAAATTATACTTCATTTTACCTAAATATGTACTCTATTCATTGAAGTTATATACTTCAAGTGTTCTATTTATTGATTATCCAAACTTTATTTAAAATTTTACTTTTTTTTAAAATTATACTTTATTTTATATTTTATTTTATCTAAAATTGTACTCTATTCATTAAAGTTTTATACTTTATATGTTCTATTTATTGATTATCCAAAACTATACCGCAATTGTTAAGGTTTTATACTTAAACTATTTCAAATTGTACTTCATTTTAAACAAATTTATACTTCAGTTATTTGAAATTGTACTTCATTTCACATAAAATTGTACTATAGTATTTAAGTTTAATACTTCAAATGTTCTACTAATGGATTATCAAAAATTGTACTGCAGTTGCTAAGAATTTATATTTTAAATGTTCTAAAATTATACTTCAATTTATTAAAATTTTACTTCTTTTTTTTGAAATTATACTTCATTTGTCAATCAACCTCAAGGGATGTAGTCGAGGAGGAAATTGGTTCGACCAATGCATCGCACAATGAATTGGCTTTAACTAGCAACTCAAATGATGTATGGAGGAATCGCATATATAGGGAGGGTTAGACATTCAAAGATGCTTAGGAGTTCAGAATTATGCTTAAGAATTATGCGGTGTCTGCTTTGCGGTCATTTAAATATAAGAAAAATGACAACAAAAAAAATCATATCTGTTTGTAGTGATGAAAATTACAAATGAAGAATCTATGCATCAAGGCATGAGACTGATAAATTATTTGGCATTCGAAAATGTTATATAGAGCACACATGTGGTGAGGCTAATCTTCGAACAAGGGGACATCCTAAAGCCAATTCTACTTGGGTTGTTAACATTGTAGAGAATAAATTGAGATCAAAGCCATGTTATTGGCCCTCTACTATATTAAAAAATGTCCACAAAGAATACGGTGTGGAACTTAGGTACCATAAAGTATGGATGGGTAAGGAATTAGCTATGCATGACATCCATGGCGCTGAGAAGAGATCTTATGATAAGTTGAGGTGGTAATATGATGCTATGAATAGGACAAACCTTGGAAGTATTGTAGACTGTGAGATTAACCCAATTAGTCAAAAATTTTGTTGGCTATTTATATGTTTCAGTACCTGCCTTATTGATTTTCTTAGGGGATGCAAGCTGTTGATATTTAAAGACAGCACTCGTATTAAAAATAAATACAAAGGACACTTATTTAGTGTTGTCAGTAAGAATGCTAATGATGACTCATTCATATTAGCATATGCAGTTGTTGACTCTAAAAATGATATTAATTGAGAGTGGTTCTGTTTCAAGCTAAGAAGTGTCTTATATTCTCAATATCTGTCTGGCTTATCAAGGTTCACTTTCTTCTCCAATTGACATCCAGGTCTTCTTAAGGTCCTCCCCATGATATTTTCCAGTAGTCACCATGCATATTGCTTGAAATACTTAGTAGATAACTTTAAGAAACAAATAAGTGTACTTTATCTTTGTTTGTGAAACAATTGTGTGAAAAAACTCTAATTCATAACATTTAGCGCATTATTGTTCTATTATTTTAAATTCAAGTATTAAGAAAGTACCATTTACATAACAAAAATATTAGTGCTCTATTTTTATGAAAACTACATATGCGCCTACAAGGCAAAAGTATACATGACATATAAATAGCATCTTGGAGTTGTTGCCACTTGCCAAAAACTTTATTATACATTCTGACCCACCATGTTGGGCAAATTCCTTATTCAATAGAGATTGATAAGGGGTAATAAACAATAATCAAACAGAATATTGGAATAATTAGGTTAAACCAGCCCGATTTATGCCAGTTGCAGCCATGGTTGATCACATACACGTGCAAATAATGGTTATGATGCATGATTGATGAGAAGAATCTCATAAGATGGTTGGTCAAATATGTCCCAAGTAAGAGAAGAAGTTAGCAATCAATTATATACATTCTCGTAACTTAAAAGTTGTCATGTTTAGTAGTTAGAGCTTTGAGGAGATTGAGCAAGATAAATCATATGTTGTAGATTTACATGGCAAGGTTTGTTCGTGCAGAGCACGACAGATTGATAAAATACCATGCAAACATGCTTGTACTTGTATTAAGTCAAGGTCACTTTCATTATATAACTTCACTGATCAATATTATTAAGTTGAGATCTATCAACAGACATACCAAGCAGTGATAACCCTATTCCTACATTTGATATGAATTTGTTCCCACTAGATGATGATGGCCTCATTAATGCACCGGATTGCCGATATCATCCTGGGCATAGAAGGACATAGAAAACTTCATGACAAATTGAGAAACATGTAATTAAGTGTAAAAAGTGTGGTAGAACATGGCATAAACGTTGAACCTCCAAAAAATCAACAAATTAGTTAAACTTCAAAGAGACACATTTTATACTTTGTTTGTTCAGGGTTTGCATTTCATTTTACTCAAATTTTGTTCAAATTGGCTACCCAATTTCAATGGAGCTAAAGTGTTCTTCAATAAAACACATTTTATACTTTATTTGTTTGGGTTTATACTTCATTTCTTTTGAATTGTACTCACATTTCCTGCTAATTTCAAATGGATTGAAATGAACTTCAAGAAAACACATTTTATACTTTATTTATTCTAGGTTTGTAATTTAATTCTCTCAAATCGTACTCAAATTATCATTGAAATCAAAGTATACTTCAATAAAAAATATTTTATACTTTGTTTATTATGGGTTTATACTTTATTTCCTTCAAATTGTACTCAAATTTCCTACCCAGTTTTAATTGAAGTGAAGTGAACCTCAAAAAGACACATTTTATACTTTATTTTTTCTTGGTTTGTACTTAATTTTACTCAAATTGGCTGCCAGTTTTAGTGGAACTAAAGTGTGCTTTAATGAAACATATTTTATACTTTATTTGTTCTAGATTTGTACTTTATTTTCTTCGAATTGCACTCACATTACCTGCCTAATTTCAATTGAATTAAAATGAACTTCAAAGAGACACATTTTATATTTTGTTTGTTCAGGGTTTGTATTTCATTTTATTCAAATTAGCTACCCAATTTCAATGGAACTGAAGTGTTTTTCAATGAAACACATTTTATATTTTGTTTGTTCTGGGTTTGTACTTCATTTGTTTCGAATTACACTCACATTTCCTACCTAATTTCAACTGAATTAAAGTGCACTTCAAAGAGACACATTTTATACTTTGTTTGTTCAAGGTTGTATTTCATTTTACTCAAATTTTACTCAAATTAGCTGTCCAATTTCAATGGAACTGAAGTGTTCTTCAATAAAACACATTTTATACTTTATTTATTTAGTTTGCATTTCATTTTCTTCGAATTGTACTCATATTCCTTGCCCAATTTCAAATGGATTGAAGTGAACTTTAAGGAAACATATTTTATACTTTATTTGTTCTAGATTTGTACTTAAATTCCCTCAAATCGTACTCAAATAGTCATTGGAATCAAAGTGTACTTCAACAAAAACTATTTTATATTTTGTTTGTTCTTGGTTTGTACTTTATTTCATTCGAATTGTATTCAAATTCCCTGCCCAATTTCAATTGAATTGAAGTGAACTTCAAAGAAACACATCTTATACTTTATTTTTTCTTGGTTTGTACTTCATTTTACTCAAATTGGATACCAGTTTCAGTGGAACTAAAGTGTACTTCAACAAAACACATTTTATACTTTGTTTGTTTTGGATTTGTACTTCATTTTCTTCAAATTGCACCACATTCTCTACTTAGTTTCAATTGAATTAAGGTGAACTTCATAAAGACAAATTTTATACTTTGTTTGTTCAGGGTTTGTACTTCATTTTATTCAAATTTTACTAAAATTGGCTGCCTAGTTTCAATTGAATTAAAGTGTTCTTCAATGAAATACATTTTATATTTTGTTTATTTGGGTATATACTTCATTTCGTTTGAATTGTACTTACATTCCCTACCAAATTTCAATTGAATTAAAGTGAATTTTAAAGAGACACATTTTATACTTTGTTAATTCTTGATTTGTACTTCAATTTTCTCAAATTGTACTCAAATTAGCTGCATAGTTTTAATGAAATTGAAGTGTACTTCAATAAAACATATTTTATACTTTTCTTTTTCTGGGTTTGTACATTAATGTCTCTAAATTGTACTCAAATCCGCTTCCCAATTTCAATTTA
This sequence comes from Jacaranda copaia, assembly GCA_014898725.1. Lineage (NCBI taxonomy): Eukaryota > Viridiplantae > Streptophyta > Magnoliopsida > Lamiales > Bignoniaceae > Jacaranda > Jacaranda copaia. Next base: position 928,548 of record JACGDI010005343.1, on the reverse strand, counting down.
ATTTAAGTGTACTTAAAGAAAATATATTTTATACTTTATTTGCTCTACGTTTGTACTTCATTTAACTCAAAATCACTGCCAAACTTCAACGAAAAATATTATAAATACTGATAAAAAATTACACTTACATAAAAAATAATATCATAAAAAAGTATGCTTCAATTTATGTATGTATTTATATACAAAGTACAAATAATGTAATATTTCTTGACTTTTTTCCTTATTTCGACAATTTTGAATTTAATACCTTAATATTTTTACTAATGTTGTTGAATTGAAATTTATTCAATGATTTGAATTTTAAGTCTTGGTAAATAATAACCAAATTATAAAATATGCGTGATATTTATCATATGAATAAAATAATGTTAAAGTTTTAATTTGTTAACCACTAGTGTTCAACCAATGAATATTGTCAATCATGGTAATGAAAAAATTCTTATACTTCAAAGATGTTAACAAATGAGAATTTGACGATAATATCCATAATATCACTGGTACAATATGTACTTCACATGATATGATAATTTTAAAATATTGTACATGGTAATCATTTTAATTATTGGAGAATAATTTTTCAATTACAATAAATGTACTTCAAAAGAATAGATTTTATACTTTGTTAGTTTAATGTTTGTACTTCAGTATGCCAAAATTGTACTCACATTCACTGTCAAGTTTCAATTGAATTAAAGTGAATTTTAAAGAAACACATTATATACTTTGTTTGTTCAGGGTTTGTACGTCATTTTTCTCAAATTATACTCAATATCCCTGCCCAATTTCAATTGAATTGAAGCGAACTTCAAAGAAACACATCTTATACTTTATATTTTTTTTTCCTGTTTGTACGTCACTACCCTCAAATTGTAATCAAATTGGCTACCTAGTTTCATAGGAATCGAAGTGTACTTCAACAAAAATATTTTATACTTTATTTATTCTGGGTTTGTACTTTATTTCCTTCAAATTGTACTCAAATTCTCTGTCAAGTTTCAATTGAATTGAAGTGAACTTCAAAGAAATACATCTTATACGTTATTTTTTTTCTTGATTTGTACTTTATTTTACTCGAATTTTGCTCAAATTGCCTGTCAATTTCAATAAAACTAAAGTGTACTTCAATGAAATACATTTTATACTTTATTTGTTTCGGATTTGTATTTCATTTTCTTCGAATTGTACTTACATTCCCTGCTCAGTTTTAATTGAATTAAAATGAACTTCAAAGAGACACATTTTATACTTTGTTTGTTCAAGATTTGTATTTCATTTTACTCAAATTGGCTACCTAGTTTTAATAGAACTGAAATGTACTTCAACAACAAATATTTTATACTTTGTTTGTTCTAGATTTACTTTATTTTATTTGAATTGTACTAAAATTCTTTGACTAGTTTCAATTGAATTAAAGTGAATTTCAAATAAACACATTTTATACTTTGTTTGTTCAGGGTTTGTATTTCATTTTACTCAAATTGGCTACCCAGTTTTAATGGAATTGAAGTGTATTTCGACGAAACACATTTTATACTTTATTTGTTCTGGGTATATACTTCATTTTCTTTGAATTGTACTCACATTCCCTGCCCAATTTTAGTTAAATTGAAGTAAACTTTAAAGAAACATATCTTATAATTTGTTTTGGCTTTATACTTTATTTTCTTCAAATTATACTCAAATTGGCTGCTCAATTTCAGTAGAATCAAAGTATATTTCAACAAAAAATAATTTATACTTTGTTTGTTCTGGATTTGTACTTCATTTTCTTTGAATTGTACTCAAATTCATTGGGCATTTTCAATTGAACTAAAGTGTATTTCAGTAAAACACATTTTATACTTTATTTATTCTGAGTTTGCACTTCATTTCAGTCAAATTGTACTCAAGTTCACTCTTTGTTTTCAATGGAGTTGAAGTGTACTTCAATGATACATGTTTAATACCTTATTTTTTTGGGTTTGTAATTTATTTTTCTTATATTGTACTCAAATTCGTTGCCCAATTTTCATAAAATTGGGTATATTATACATCAGCACAACGATTATCCTTTATTTTTTTCCACTTTTATACTTCATTTTTCTCAAATTATACTCAATTCACTGTCCAATTTTAATTTAAAATATTATAAATGCTTGATGGAAAACTACACTTACATAAAAAAAATTATTATATACAAAGTATACGTCAATTTACTTATGTATTTACATACAAAGTGTTATTCAAATCTTGACATTTTCATGACTTAATATTATATATGCCATTTTCACACAGTATTTGTCCATGTCAATTGTTCTAGTAGTCCTCCAAAACTCAAAGGAGTCTCTAGCAAGATTTTTAGCCCAAAGGCATACATAGATACCGCAATCTACTGCACCCTTTTGTTGTCTACTTTTTTTTGCCTCATTATTTGTCCACACGACACCATAATGAAAGCTTCATGTACTAAGAGTAGAATGAAGCCTACAAAAATATTGATCAGTTGTTGACTCCTTAGTTTATGAAGAAATCATAAGGAAATGAAGTAAACTTACAATAGTCGTAGCTGTCGGTTTGTATCTGGCAGCTATTATTGAATTCATGTACAAGCAAAAATGAGTTGAGATATCAAGGACAACCAAAAACCAGTGATGGTGCCAAAGAATCGATAGGAATATGTAACGACACTGGTTTACAACATCCAACGTGAGGTTTTCCAAATCTTTATGGGTGAAAGAGTTAAGTGTAGGTATCAACTCTACAAATTCTTCATCTATAATATCCTTCAAGTTACATCCCTCGAGTTTGTCTAATATATCAGCATATAAAGTATAAAAAAAATGGTTATACTAATTGAACACGTGAACTAAATTAAGTTAGGAAACCGCCACATACATGTGTTATTGCGAACGTAAACCACACCTTGTCGTGATATTTGTTGCCAAAAGATAAGCTACATAATATTGACATGTAGCAGTCCACATGTCATCGGTAAGTTCTCCTCCAAAAAAAAGCTCACAAAAGTTTCTTCCATCTAGAAACCGTCTTGCTCCTTTCAAGATAGTTACCTTATATAATTGTTAATTGTTAGTTTAGACACCAATTTATTCAAAAGAAAAATAATAAGCAAATTTTGTTACCCTAAATTATCTCTTCTGACAAAGTTATCGATGACTTCTTGCTCTTCTACTGGAATAAGTTCACGACCTCTATAATCAATCCTTCCTTTGTAGGGATCGGGCGCTTCAATCTTTAGGCTGGCCGATTCCTCTACCACTTGGATTGGATTGATGTCTTTTATCTCATACAGTACAAAACACAGCATATTAGGTACAAAGTATTGACAATTGAAGTACAAAAGACTAGTACATTAAGTATAAGGAATCAAATATTGAAGTATCCCTTATTGAAGTACAAATTTACAAACATAGAGTACAAAATCTAAGCACATTAAGTACAAAGTATCAATTATTGAAGTATCCCTTATTAAAGTACAAAATATAATCAACCTAAAGTACAAAACTCAGCACATTAAGTGCAAAATATCAACTATTGAAGTATCCCCTATTAAAATACAAAATATAACCAACATGCAGTAAAAAACTCAAGCACATTAAGTGCAAAGTATCAACAATAGAAGTATCCCTTATTGAAGTACAAAACATAACCAACATGAAGTACATAACTCAAGCACATTAAGTGAAAAGTATCAACTATTGAAATATCCCCTATTGACATGCAAAATATAGCCAACATGAAGTACAAAACTTAAGTACATTAAGTGTGAAGTATTAACTAAAGAAGTATCCCCTATTGAAGTATAGAATATAACCAACATGGAGTACAGAATTCAAGTACATTAAGTGCAAAGTATCAACTATTGAAGTATCTCTTATTGAAGTACAAAATATAACCAACATAGAGTACACAACTCAATACATTAAGCCCAAAGTATCAACTACTGAAGTATTCCTTATTGGAGTACAAAATATGCCTACATAGGGTACAAAACTCAAGCATAATAGGTATAAAAGATCAACTATTAAGTACAAAAGATTAGCATATGAAGTTCAAATATCTCAGCATGGAGTATAAAAGATCAGCACATGAAGTACAAATATCGCCAACATAAAGTGCAAAAGCATATCACATTAAGTATAAATATCACCAACTTGGAGTGCAAAAGACATAGCACATTAAGTACAAATATCATCAACATGAAGTATAAAATAAAATCACATTAAGTACAAATATCAACCAATCAAGAATAAGATATCATTATATTTATTACAAACAGACAGTTTACAAATAAAATGCAAATAGCAAAATCTTAAAATATTAAGTAGTTGACAACACCTTTTTCTCTTCTTGTTCTTTTTCTTTCTTTCTTTTTTTTTTTGCATGAGGACGAGGACTATATGTCTTTGTCACTTGTCTTACTCTTTTGGATGGTATGGTGATTAGGGGGCTGATAAAATTTGGAGATTTCTATTTTGGCTTTCTATCTTCTCAATTACGCATATTTGTCACAATCGAGGACATAAAATTTGTCACTTCAATCTTAGATTCCTGGAACGCAGCTGCTTGAATTGGTACATAAACTTTTGTCCTCAAAGATTTGGGGGAATTTGAAGGATCATGACATTGTTTTGTTTGACTTTCTTCATCCACCATATCTTTAGATTCATTCCCATCTTTTTGTGCATTATCTACCAAATCAAGTCCCCCCATATGTACAAACTCACCAGCTTCCTGTTCAAGCTCCTTCCTATCAGTTTTGTCCTTAGCTAGATACTCCTCCCCACATGTTCCTTCATTACCATCATATCAAATGATGTAATGTTTTCTTTCAATGATTTAATTTTTTCAACTTTAGCTGTAATAATTGCTTCATATATTGTATGATCATAAACATAGACTTCATTGATAACAGTACTAGCGGCCTCTGATTTTTTGTTCAAAACTGTCAATTCTAACTCCTCTAGAGCAGAGTTGAGGGCTATAACCTATTAAAATGAAAATAATTATCAAATTCAAATTCTTATACAAAAAGCTAACAATAAATTATTATAATTATTACCATTTTTACTGTAATTTGTTTCAATTTATTCTTTACCTCCTCCACATTATATGAGAGTTTGCTATTCTTCCACTGGTAAAAGTGTGGATACTAAAACAAACTCACTGGTGAAGCCAGTGACGGGATTCGTTTATAAATCCATGCATGTCATTCATAAATCGAAAAATTGTACTTACTTGAATATAAATATAATCAATATTATTAGAAAAATAAAGCTAACATTTACCATCAAACTAGCCGTGCACCCATCAATATACTTCTTGATTCTTTCTCCACCTACTCCTAAATGGTCCTTCATATCTTAGACAAGAAAATTGTATGTAGCTATACCCCATGCATACAGACCAATTCTAAACAAATCGTCCAAATATGGTAGGAGAAATCGTGGAGTCCAATAATTAGATGTTGGAAACAGAAAATAATTAAAAACAAAAAGTATGGATAATCTACAAAAATTATTCAAGTCCTCCTCACTATCCTTATATATATATTACTCAAACGTTTTTGCTATTTCAAATCTAGTTATGTTATGCAACTTTCCAGAAAAAAGGCTATCAAAGGTTAAAGACTTTATCTTCAATGTTATATTAATAGATTACCCCACATATGGCAACCCTAAAATCATAGAAAATTCAACGCAAAAAAAGAAACCCCAACCCCCTCTGAAAAATGAAATGGCAGCTTTTTTAGGTCAAACCTCCTAAGTATAGCTTCAAATCGAATGAAGCTTGAACTTCACTTAGGCATATCCATGTATACATAGAAATGGGTCTTTTTCAATGCATTAAAATATTTTGATCCCATCTTGAACTTCACAATCTCCAATTTACTTTGAAAAAATTGGGGAGAGCAATGAGAGTAAACCTCATAATGTCTTAGCTTTACTGCAATCAGATAAAGAAAAATTAGTATATAAATAGATAATAAACCAATTCTTTTAGATAATGTGTACTAAAAACTTAAATGTTATGTACTACAAATACTTCTAAAATGTACTTCAAAAACACATAATATATTATACCACACTTTCAGTTAGTGTATATTTCAGGTTTAAATGTTTTATACTATAGTAACTTCTAAAATATATTATAGATACATAGATTATATACTACATTTTCATTTAATGTTTATTGCATGCTTGAATATTTTTGTATTACAGATACTCTTAAAATGTGTTGCAGTTACATTAATTATATACTATACTTTTGGCTAAATGTACTCTAAGCTTGAATATTTATACTACATTTACTTCTAAAATGTACTGCAGCTACACAGATTATATACTATAATCTTGCATAATGTGTACTGCAAGTTTAAATATTTTATACTACATTTCTTCTAAAATATACTGCAAGTTATATATTAGACTTTTTCCTAATGTGTAATGTAAGATTGAATATTTTATACTACATTTACTTCTGGAATATACTGCGGCTACAAAGATTATATACTACCCTTTTGTCTTGCAAGATTGAATATTTTATACTACATTTGCTTTTAAAATATATTGCAGTTACACAGATCATCTATTACACTTTTGCCTAATGTATAATGCAAATTTGGATGTTCTATTCTACAGATAATACACTACTACTTTCAGATAGTTTTACAATATAATTTTAGGTAAAAAGAAGTGTAAATCTTAAAAAGGTGAAGTCCAACTTTTATACCTTTCAAGTACAAATCAGAAACTTCCCATCTCAAAACAAAAATCATATGTATATCAAATGGGTTCAAGTGTTTAATGACTAAAAATTGAATAAAAACCCTAAACATGAGAAAATATATAAGAAATAAGTGTAACACTGAAAAATCACTGATATTTGAACTGTGAATTTAGAAACATACCTGTGTTTCTGTTGTTTACTTCTTTTTGTACTTGGCTTCTTTTTGCAACTATTTTTTCTTCAATTATCATAGAAAAATGACGGAAATTTTGGTGTCATTTTTTTTTCGCTTCTTCTTACGTAAATGGTGGAAGAATGGTTTCGCGCTCTTTTCTTTTGGCACCTTGAGAAATCAATTTCAAATAAAAAAAAAAAGGAAAGCGTTCTTCTTGAAGAGAGAAACACATTTATCAGGTATTTTTGTTGTTTTTTTTCCAAATAAAAGGGTATATAAATTTTTCTAAAAGATATTGGAAGTGATTTCTAAATTATGTGAAAAAGTGGAGAGTTTAATGTATAAAAATTCAAATAGGGACTGAATACTAAATTGAAAGTCAGGTTAGGAATTTTTTTCTAATTAACCTCATTTTCAACTCATTTTCATTAATTACTTTCAAATATTTTGAAAAAGATTGAATGAAAATAAAATCAAACCGCCCCAAATCACTAAAAAAAACTTGTTTTCTATTATGAAAAACAAAATTCATAGGCTTTTGTTTAGTTGTGAATTGAGGCATTTTGCCAACATTTTTTGTCAAAATGATTTTTGGGAAATGAGGTTAAAGAATGTGATGGTTGATTATTTGTGTTTTGAATGGTAGGTAAAGAATAAATTACAAAAAAAAATTGTTTGTTTGTTTGTTTGTATTTTGGGATGGGGTAAGATTTCAGATCAATAATTTTTTTGTTGAGTTGGTGAGGTGAAATTAGTATTTTAAATTATTTGTATATGTGCATGTATAAATTGAATAAGTGATAGTATGTGTATATATTTGTAATGATGAGTAAAAATATAGAATGTTGGGAAATTGTTTGATAGTGCGAATAGTTGAAATATTTTGAAAAATAAATTTTATATTTTAAAAATAAAATTGAGGAATGTGTAGTGATTATTTATTTAAATTTTGAGAATTAGAGAATGAATTAGGAGTTCATATGACATAATTTCCAATTTAATTGGCCGCCACAGCCCTACTAACAATCGTGGCAAAGTCTGGTCCTTTTTTTAAATGTCGTGTTTGTTTCTCCTACTGCCTCTCTGATCACCCACACAACACAGGCCAGCTGCATTCACTTCCACCTGCATACTTCTCAACTTCGTTCCTTCCATATTCAAAGCCTCCTCTACTTCTCCCTTCGTTTAAACGATGGCTCGAATCATCTCAAAACCGGACAAAAATTTCTTCTATTTTTCATATGGCACACACAGTGAAGCTTCAATCGGTAGAACTACTGCGAAAAGCCAATCCTTGAATGGGCTACCCTTTAAGCAAAGCTTGAAGTTTAGATTTTATTGCAGCATAAAAGAGAGAGAAATAGAGAATGCTGCCGAAAAACAAAGGATACTTAATGGGCTTGAAGTGAATGGTCAGTTAAAGGAAAAGGACAGTCTAGGGAAGGTTGGGAGTGGGGATGAGAAAGTGGGTTTTGATGGGGATTGGCCGCCATGGAAGAATCTTCCTCAAAGATATAAGCTCATTGGGACTACGTCTCTGGCCTTTGTTATTTGCAACATGGATAAGGTAATTTTTCTTGTTTGTTGTTCGGGATAAGGTAATCATTTAAAGCGGGTCAGGGGCATTTCTTACTCGATCAAAATATTTTGGTGCTCCGAGGTGGTGTTTAATGCTTAGTATGTATAAATGTGTGGAGCAGTTAGTATTGAAAAGCAGAGGGATTAAAATATTCTTCACTGGCATTCCGGTTGTATGTGATTAGCCAAACTGATTATCTCTTAAAACTTGGAATATAATAGGAATCTTTTTTGACATATATTTCAATCCACATGCTATATTGGCGGTAGAATAATTTTCTCCCATATAAAATGGAAAACAGTTTGGAAAAGATATATTGGATTACATGGAATTCTTGGTTGCTATGGAGCAAACGAAACATGCTGGTATAGGGTTCTTGCATTTTCCATATGGTACTTACGTATGTAGTGATTGCAAAGTAAAGAAACCAAATCTAGAAATGTCTGGAAAATCAGTGATCTTTTCACAATATCATTAAGTGGGCAGCTGATTTTAGGATAATTATGAACTAATTTTCCTGGTCTGAATAGGTGAATCTGAGTGTTGCTATAATTCCAATGTCGCATCAATTTGGTTGGAATGCTTCTGTGGCTGGATTGGTGCAATCATCTTTCTTCTGGGGTTATGCACTAAGTCAGTTGCCTGGTGGCTGGCTTGCAAAGATTTTTGGTGGGAGGTTAGTGTCTTAGGCGAAACTCCATTATATAATTTTACATTAGCTAGAGTACTGTAGAGATATCTTAAAGCATGATTAGGCTCATTTTCATAAGCTAGTAATTGCATGAGTATACAAATAACATTACCATATCAAAAAGATTCCTAAATACTCTTGCAATTATGAAGATGGTGTTGCTAGCATGACCATATGGTGTTTTCCTTTTACTTTTTCTTTTCCTACTTTATCTCGTATTTGCACAGAAGTGGATATCTTCCTAAAATTCTCATAATTAGAGCTACCTCAGGATGATATTATTTGACCAAAGTATAGAAGATTGGGGGATGTGAACTACATAAAGTGATTTCTAATGCTCTTATTAATCTTTTCCTTTTTCTGATAAACTGTACAGAAAAAGGATATAGTTTTATTTTGCGGTTATTTTGATATATACTAATTTCTGTTGTCGTTCCAACATTTCTTTCCAATGCTTTGCTATACTTCCTGAACAAGGCTTAGTTAACTTTAGCATTTAATCCAGCCAATGTTCGAAATACATACTATTGCTAAAACTCATTCTCATTTATGTTTCTTGAAGGTGGTGATTGTCAGTTTCTAATAGTTAAACAAGAGAAATCAGAAGAATAGATAAACAGGCAAATATCTTGCTAATTTATTTATCTACTCAGAGTTGTTTTAAATGAACAACCCTATCTGTATGCAGAAAAGTTCTCAAAGTGGGAGTCCTGGTCTGGTCGCTGGCCACAGCACTGGTTCCTATTCTTGCTGGGTTTATGCCAGGACTTATTCTTTCCAGGATTTTGGTAATTTCATAATCTCTATGGCTACCATAAAGTTAACTTGTAGTAAGAAAAAACATTTCTGGTCATATCCTTGTTGAAGTAGTACAAAATAAATTTTCTGATCTGAGAACAACTTAAACTTCTCTAATGGACTTCTTTCAAAACTATGCATGCACTACAGATTCTTATCTGCTTTCCCTTTATCCAGAACTAATTCATTTAGAAATTCAGGTTGGAATTGGGGAAGGCGTTTCACCATCTGCTGCCACTGATATGATTGCTAGGTATGCTGTTTAACGTGGATTCCATGAGACCAAAACATATGCACAGACAGAAATTGAAAAAAATGTATAGTGTAACAGAAGAAAAAAGAAAGGGAAAAAAAGAACACATAATGTCTTGAAAATCTATCACTATGTATATTGCTATTTTATCATTCCCTGATATTTTTAATATTTCCTCATTATGCCATTAACATTATCAGGTTTCGCATTTTCTTGTTGAACCTAAATTCTGTCTGTTAACCGTTAGAAAGTCTGGGGCTTCTTTTTCATATTTGGCTTGCATATTTATGTGATTCTTAAGACAAAATATATCTTAGAAACCAATATTGTTGGAAGTTAAACCAATGAGGACCTTCCAATGGTAGATTATAAGTTCTGGCCAAGAAGTTTGTTTCAAATCACTAGCTTTCTACTGCTTTCTGTCCTTTGGATTTAAGACAGAAATCTGCCGACCTAGTTCATGTTGCAACTGAAGACTTCTAATTCAACTATAGAGTTTCTGTGAATTAGAAAGGGGATCCAGATGTTCTTAGATACTTCAGTGCTAACATTTTCTGGTGCAGTGATGATAAAAATGCATGCTTCAATGTTTTAGGGAGAAAAATGGAAGCATTTTAGCAAAGGACCATAGTGCTGCTTTTTTCGTTTTAATCAGAAATACTGCAACTGCATCCATTGTAAAACATGAAGTTATTGATATACATTGTTTCTTCTTTGTGGGGCTTTTTGTTTGGCAATAACTGTTTAATACTTCTTTTGTTTTGTCCTGTACATCTTTATTCAGCAACAGAAGATTTTAGATCATTCTTTGTCCTTTAATTTGTTTAGATGGAGGTGGCAATGTGTTTGGTTCTTGTTTTTCGCAGACATCAGAAAGTTTAATTGTAATCCATCCATTTGAAGTACATTAAAATTATATATTATCATGGGTGGAATTGATGAATAATTATTCTAGAACTGGCAGTTTTTGGGTGTTGATGTTGAAACTTAAGGATAGATCTAGAACCTAGGTATTTCAATGGAATATTATTTCTCTTGTTCTTTGGGTGCCTAGTTGAAGTTCTTATTGGCAAAATCTAATGTAAGTAAAGTACATGCTGCTTGAGTGCAATATTTTCCTTTTACTCATGCAGTAAGATTCATGTTTCAATTAAATACCTATCTTGTGCTCTGTCTCTCTCTCTCTCTCGACATGCGTCTATATTATGTAAACATCGAACCAAGAAAAGGTTTGGAATTACAGGGCCTTCTGAGTTGCTATCATGGAACTTGTTTGCTCTAGGAGAGATTATTTATGTAGAATGAATCCAAGTATGTGAAGAATGGAGGGTTTCATAGTGTATGAGGACTCCATAATTTCATGTTGCAAATAAATATTGTGTCTTTCTATGATCTCTCTTTTTTGAGAACTCCACCAAGGTGGCTAAAAAAGTTAAGAGGTTGAGAGAAGGGTTCATTTTCACAGGATTTGGTGTTGGAAACGTTAATTTTTTTTCTAGCATGGAACTACCAAATGTTTCCCGAGTTTAAGATAGAATGTAAACATTCTTGCTTTTTCTTCATTTTTCATTTTCTGTGGAGGATACAGGCAGGGAAGAGGGAGGTGGAATATGTGGAATTAGTAAGTAGTAGATTGATAACTATGTTTCAATTTTACTTCCTTTTCAATTCTTTTCTTCATCACGTCATTAGTTATTGCCTTTATTTTTCTGATGATTCTAAAGTTTGCTTCATCTGTGTAGCTCTTTGAAGGAGCCTTGTATCTACCTATATGTACATATTTCTTCTCTTTTTTTGTCTGTGATGTTGAGATGAATTATTTTCAGGTCTATACCAATAGAAGAGCGATCACGTGCGGTATCATTTGTTTTTGGCGGTTTGAGTGTGGGAAGCGTCTTGGGGTAATAATCATTTAAAGACTAAATCTTCAATTTTTCTTATTGTGCTCAAAGTTGGTGAGCTAGTTGTGTCTTCATACCATAAGAAATCCATGTTTAACTCTTCCAATTTAAGTATTTCGCGAAGTGGTTCCTGTCTTCCTGATCAAGTTTGTGCTGGTCATTAGAAAAGAATGTCATGTATACCTTCCTCTATGCGCAATATAACTGCAAATGCATGTATATATGTTATAATTTATTTTCTATGAAAGCAGGACTTCTAATTCCTTCCAGGGAATGCTTTTTAGTCCATTTCAGTTTGAGTTGAACTGCAAATTTCACTCAATAATTGCATGTCTCATGGTCTATTCGCCTTTAACTTCTAAAGCCATGTGCTCCAATCTGTTTTCTCTAAAGATTTTCTTTACACTGTATCAGAAGATGATGAATTTTGCATTACATATCTGATCAGTTCTTAGTGGTATTCCCCTTGTAGATGCGGGGATTATTACATGAGTTGGATGTTTTAACTTCCTACTAGTTGATTAGAAGATTCTTGTTTATGTTCATATTCTAAAGAAGATGGTTTTGATGTCTTAGAACCCTATGCTCGACTATTATATGTTTGAATCACTCCTCAAAAAGGGATGCCTAGCTTCACAAAATTATATCTATATGATATGGAAGATTATGAAAAGACCCAAATACCCTTGATTTCATCAAAAATTCCTAGAACACCCCAAGATCCGCATCCCCCTAAACGGGCCAACCCAACTGACTGACTTGAACCCGAGTTGGAACGATATCCTGATCCTCCAATCATGCAGCACGCGTACGCCAAGGATAATATCCACGCTAGCTAAATAGTGCATAGTATGCCTGAGAGCCCACTAAAAATACCCCATCATTTGTCAATTTGGGCCAACCAAAATTGATCGCATAACACCCCATATTCCTCACGTCCCTACCACCCGACCAACATAGCTCACGACCACATCTACTAGTTAGCCCAAATAATGCTCACCCGAGCCCCTGTCTCTAGCCAATCCTTTGGCTATTGATAAACATATTGTTTGTCATTTCTTGCGACATTACTATCGACAGCCACAGATACATGGATAGTTTATCTAATGTGACTTGTGAGTGGTATGGATGGAGGACTATATGAAACCAATTCTCCCAAAGTGGATGATCATAAAGTTGGGACAACTACATCCTTTTTGCTCTTTTTTTTTTCACTATTGCTTTTGTAGGAGTTCTGGAAGGTGCCAGCTGTATGAGTTCATTGTATACCTTGGCAGTAGATTGATTTGTTGCTGACCTTTTAGCAGCTGGAAATACAAAAATAAATAATTCAAGTTGCATGGTATCAGAAAGGATTTTCATCCTCGCTCTTGATGTCTTTTTTTCATTTTCTTTCTTTCTTTCTTTTTTTGTAGGGGGAACAGGGTGTTCATTTGTTAGATTTCAAGATCTTGCATACAAGACAAAATGAAGCTTTTGCTAGATACTGTAGAATTGATAGGCCTTTAGCCATGATGCGTGAAATGTAGTTCACAACATACTAAATTGATTTGTACTTGATACTAGTTTTCTTGTCTGTCGAGTGTAATGGTTGAGCTTTTACTCATTGGTCACATTTGGATTTTTGAACTGCAGGCTTCTTTTGGCTCCGCCACTAATCCAAAGTTACAGCTGGGAGTCTGTATTTTACATTTTTGGCTCCTTAGGTATAGCCTGGTAAGATAATGTATAAAGTTTAAACCAAATTGCCTTTCCCATTCAATAAAACAAGAAGAGACATGAAAAAAATGAGATAAAAACCCTGCGTATCTGGTGTTTCCATGCTCGTAGCAACTTAGTCTATTCTTTTTGCTTTAATAAGAAAAGAAAATATCCCAGGTTATATTCATTGTTTGGAAGCCTCTCAATCACTATAATTCCCTGCTTCAAGTTTCCTATGCAAAGAATATGAAAGTAATTGATGTTTTCACTTCAACTAATGTGGGCTTTGTTTCTTTCTTACATCTTTTAAACTATTTTCAGGTTTTCAGCATTTCAGTTGGTTAAAGAAGATCAGTCTCCATTTAGAGCTGCTTACTTATCATGTATGCTAGTTCTTTCCTTGCCTATATGTTTATTATTTACATGAAATGCTGTCAGAAATAGTCCGGCTTCCTTTTTTTTTGAAACTCTTTTATCAATTTCAGTGGTTTATAAGTGATGAAGTCTTTGTCTTGTGTTATGCTAATGAATAAACTAATGCCTCGTGGTTGTAGCTTCACTATAAATTGAGGTAGTCATTTTATTTTTGTACAAATAATTACATGGCTCGAAATGGTTTCTTAAGAATTTGAAATCCAAATTAGCTCAAAAAATTAGTGAACTTGTTATTATGAATTTAAAATCTTATACTTCCCAAATCCTTTAATTAAAGTGCCATCAATTCCACTTATTCGATTTGCTTCAACCTTAATTCTTTCAGTACCTTGGCCAACTAGAATAGGTTGGAATCATAGAAGACAAATCTATTCTAATTGGTCTCAGTTGAACTTTTGGGGAGTAAAATCGATGTTTATGGCTTTAATTAGAAGGCTCATTTGATTTCAAAAGTGTCTAAACCAGGGCTTTACTAAATCAGCGAACTAGATCTAAAAGAAACTAGGTGAAACATTGTATTTGAACTTTCTAATTCCATGTACATTTTGGTTTTGTCCCAAATAAGTTTGTGGTGATAAAATCATACTCCTGGCATTGTCATGTATTAGAAGCTTGCCAACTAGCCAAAATGCTTTAGAATTTGTTGACATGTAAAATCTAATTTATGTCTTATAAAACCACTTACTTCCTCCGAATCAATGTGCAATGAGATGTTACAACTTACCCACCAACTATGTGATGCGCCTATTGCATTCATTCCATATTTATGGCTGATGACCAACTCTAAAATTCAAGACCACCCAAGAAGATAGCATCAAAGCATGGCTTTGGGACGATTTTTAAGGGGATGCAAATAGAGTCTTGCTGCCATCCATAGTTGATGCTCTATGCTAACATTGACATGTAAGAGCTAACTAATGCCTGATAACCTAATTATGCTATTTCCCTAGTACTGCAAACAGGGTGTACAAAATTATGCCTAATTAATGAGGTTTCAGTTTTATTATCAAAGATTAATATATGTGTGTGTGTGTGTATTTAAGTGGGATGGCATGGTGGAGCCAAAATATTGCATGAGATGATGGAAATGAATATTTGTGGATCTTTTATTTTCTCTCCATTTTGCATGTGCATGATATAAGATCACCATTCTTACTTGTTCGATTCCTAGAAAAAGAGTTTACTTATCTGCTATTTCCGTGAAATATGTAGTTGATACTACAGTGTTATACTGTTTTATGCTACACTTGATAGTAAATTATGAGAAGACTTGTGTGTGGCAATTCTGCTGTAGTAAAATTGACTTTGTCATAATTTCCATCAACACTGTATGGGAAAAGCTTAGCCTTGTATTCAGATTTTTTCTTCACTTTCTTAAATTTTGTAATTTATTTCCACAGGGCCTCAGTCTGACGTTATGAATAAGTCATGGAATTCCTCTTTGAAAGAGTTGGGTGGCTCGCTGAAGGTAGGTGCATCTGCTCCATTTAATATTAGAGGCACATCTGTGTCATTTTATAAATGCATATGTGATTATGATAGTTATATTGCATTAGTAATTTGTTGAAAAACGATGAGAATTTCCATTCTTGCAACTGCAAATTTCAGCATCCTTATCTTCTCTCTCTTTTGATCCAAGTATATAAACAGCACGTTTGTTGATCAGGAAGACTTGACATGTCTCTTTTTTGCATTACATCCTGGAGAATTCTGTTGCTGGCTAGTATTTGCTGCAGAAAATGAATATGTTAGAATAGTTGCTGTCCTTGTCCATAAAAACAAGCATAAAGTGGAACTGGTAATAAAATGAAACTGGTAAAAATCGAACAAAGTTGTACGTTCCTCTATATAACTATTTTTTGATAATTTACAGGATGTACCTTGGAATGAATTTTTCAAATGTAAAGCTGTATGGGCAATGATATATGCTCACTTCTGTGGAAGTTGGGGTCATTATACCTGCTTGTCTTGGCTTCCTACTTATTTCAGGTACATCTTTTTACTAGTAAATTTAGTCCTAACCTTAAATTCTGTTTGGGCATGGCTGTTTAATTCTTTATCAGCAAACTATAAGAGCCTTACAACTGGAGTATGCTTCTATAATAACACTGTTTCTATCAGAGCATGTGCATAATGCATTTGCTTTGATGCCACTATTTCACGTTTAAACTACAGCCAGTTTGATATATATGTTGTCCAAAGTTTAACCTTTCAACATGACAGTATTGAATTCCTGGAGTCAATGCCTTCTTGTTAATTGTGATCTTGATCTGTAGAAATGGGAGAGAAAAAATGCTCGAACTTTTAGACTTTGAACACTATGATCATGATGACTTCTTTAATCTGTTGCTCAAACAGCAGACAGAATTTCCCTGTCTGACTTCCACTTTTTTGTAGTATCTCAATTGTGAAAAGTCGGGCCCATTTATTAGGGAAGTGAAGTTTATCGGAGTGTTTGAATTATTCATATTGAATTTATGAAATTTATACCCTTGGACTGCTGAAGTTTGAAATTCTAAGGCTGTGATTGGATGAGGTTTAATTTTTGTGTGAAAAAGTGAGAAAAACTAAGTTGATACATATGAGTAGAGTTTTGAAATGGGTAAATTGCATAGCACTCTCCTGTGATATTCGCATTTGGTTGATAATCCCCTACGAAATAGAAATTGGCAAAAAATCCCCTATGCTTAATTCAAAGTAGCTTACTTGACCCAACAGCCTTTTGTTTCTTGTTTGATGTATATTGAGTAGTAAAAAGACAAAATTGTCCTTAACTAAAACTGAAATTCAAATAATATTAATTTTATCTTATCTATTATTTATAATTTTTTAATTATTTTTTGTCCATTTCAACTTAAGTAATATTTAATATTTATAAAAAGGATATATAATATATATTCTTGTATAAGTTTATGTATAAATATATACATATGTATTTTTTAGTTATATATAATATATATAAATTATTTTATTTATTCCAAGCTAAATAATGTCTAATATTTAAAATAGAATATATAATATAGTTTTTATTTACACTTATATGATATACATATATACATTTATCTATAAATATATTATATATTATTTATACATATCATGTATATCCATATATATAATTTTTTAATTCTTTTAAAATTAAACAATATTTAATATTTATAAAAATATAATATATTTTTCATTCATAGTTATATTATTTATTTACACATATCATATATATCCATATATGTAAATTTTTTTTAATTCTTTTAAAATTAAATAATATATAATAAAAATCCTGAGGATTTTTCAAAACTAGAAGGATCTCAAAAACCTTCTTCTTCTAATATTTCCTCAAATGTAGCCTAGTTTGAGGAAGAAGATTCTTTGTCCACATTTGAAGAGAAAAAAATACAAGGACATTATAATGTTTTTGGAATATAAGGATCTTCAATGGAAAAGTGATACTTCGATTATAATCCAAAGATATCTGGATACAACATCATATGCTGCTAATGTTTATAAACAAAGAAATTATTATGAAAATATTCTGATTTTTATAGGTTCATGTGAAAAATCACATTTTTTTCCTAGTCCCAATGTAGAAACCTCATATAATTTCAGCAAGATTATAATAAAAAAGCTGATTTCAATTGAGGAATGGGGAATATCCTCTCAAAGAAAAGGAGTATTTTCATAAGGAACTCAAAGTTCCAATCAAATACAATTATTGGGATTATATCCAAGCCTTTGACAAAGTTTTCTTATATGAAAATCAAAGGAAAAAACATTCTTGGTTCATAAAGGTGTGTCCAGAGGTATTCCAACACGACAGACCCAATTGGTTCTTAAACTGGTGGAAATCATATGGTCCAAGCCAGAATATTTTTTCTAATCAATTTAAAGGGGCCTTTGATATATGGTCTAATGTTCTACAAGACTAATAGAAGTTGAGCAAAAACACCAACTTATAGAGGGAATGACTGCTATGTTCTTTATGGAATTCTCTATTCCATGGATCTAGAAATGGATATCAGAAGTGGGTACCAACGAGGAAAATATTCTTTGATTAAAAGGAATTTTTTTTAACAAATTCTGGAACAAAATGATCCAAATTAATACTGAGAACAAGAAATTGCATGGTCAAGAAATTTTGGATAATATTTTCCTACAAGTACAAATGTACGAGGAAAAACTGGAGCAAAAAGAGAAGAAGGAATCTTCTAGTCTTTTTGAAAAAGCTTCAGAAAAAATTCAGATGCGTAAAGGAAAAGTGTCCAAACAGGAACTTATTAGAGAATATCTTGATATAGTTCAAAAAGAATTAATGAAAAATATTGATAATATCAATGATGATAAATTTGATATATCAATAGGAATTTTTACCTCTGCTAAATCTAGAGAAGGGGAAAATCAATTTGAGAACCTGGCAGATGCTCAAGATTCAGAAGATGATATTCCACCAAATTCTCAAAAAACATTCTAGAAAACATGCCATATCAATATTAATCATTAAACTTACATTGCAAAGAGAACCATCCAAACACAAAGCTCAAATATCTACTCCTACTAACTTGTTTTTTTCTCAGAAAATCAATTCTCAAGAAATGGCACTAGATCCAATCGCAGCTTTATGCATCAGTTTCTCTGGAAGAATGTTATGCATCAATTAGTACAATAATTATCTCCAACTTTAGCCAGGCTCAGTGGATTAAATTATAGAACCTCACGTGGATAAATTTAGATTTCTCTTGTCACGTATTCTTTTCTTTATTTTCAGTTTTTTGTCAGTAAATCTGTTCATTACTTGGATGCAAGTTATTTATGTAATGAGTTTAAATTTCATGCTACGTCCTTGCAGTGAGGAGCTGAATCTTGATCTGACTGAAGCTGCTTGGGTATGTCTACAACTTATTTGTTTCGCAAATTTTATACAAGAATATGATGTTTTCCCCAATTGATAATTTGATATGTCAATGACATCCAAATAGTAATCTTTTAATCGACCTTGCCATATCAAAACTTGATAGTTCACCTGATGCCATTTCCACTTATCTCATTCCTTGTGGCCATCTTAAGATAATTAGTTCTAGCCTTCAACTGGAGAGTGCTTATTTACTGTTCTTTATCCATTTGACCAATAATCTTTGCTGCACTGGACATTAATTCTTGTTCAATGAAGTATCTTTCTCTAAATCGTCCATATAGATTGTCATGGGAACTAATTGTAGGGAATAGTTGTGACATTCTTGGACTCTACATGTGAAATTTATTACCTAGGTTTATGAGCATGTAGGATAGTTTTTGGTCATCACCATATGACTCTGAAACACAGTAGATATTTAGATAGTGCATGTAGTGATCCTCTAAACAGCTGATCGTGATTTAAATTAAGTATTAGTGGAAAGACATAAATGAAGAAGCTGTGTTAACTTGATTGGCATGGTTGTTTTATCAATAGAAAATTTAAAAGAGAGGAACATAATATTTTCATACTGTTCTTCAATAAGAGATATCATCAGCCGGGGAACAAAATTGTTTGCTGTAATCTTCTTAAAACTATAAATTTAGAAATGGAAAAGATTTTAACGTATATTCCAAGTTTAGTAGCATTATTGTTAGTTAATTGTGAAAATCAATAATCTCTTTAGCGCTTAAGATGAACTTGATTTGATTCATGGTTGAATGGATGCTACTGGAGAGTATCATCTAGTGCATATGATCATTGTTCATCGTAGAAAGGCTGGAAGAAACTGCAGGCCATGAGTTTTTATGGTTCAGAATTCCATTCATTTCGTCAGGAGTAACTGTATAAATCAACTGATACTGTTGCATGGCAATCTGTAGTTAAAGTTGATATTGGGGAACATTCTACAATGAACACCACAGCCAGTACTGCTATAGAAGTTCTGGAGACACGGCAAAGACTGATATGAGAAGGCATAGTTTAAGTGATTCATGAGAATAGTTGCCACCTGACTGCTATAGAATATGCTTTATTGACTACGAGGCATAGTTTAGGTGATCCATGAGAAAAGTTGCCACCTAACTGCTATAGAATATGCTTCATTGACTGCAAACGGTAGTCTAACAGTTCTGGAAAAATTAATTTTTTACTATAACCCTTAACGACCTGAAAATTTAAATTGCTGATTCCATTTTATTGAAGCTTACAGAAACCAAGATTTTTTCCCCTGAGAATGCACAGATTCATTCATCTAAGAGTTCTCCCCATGGGACCTGCACTACAATACCCTTACCTCATTTTATACGATATAGCAGTGTTTCAGACTACCCCCTCCCCCTGTCCCCTTTTCTTCAAGATACCATGTTATGCAGACCTGCCTTGTAGCATGAAACCAAATTTGCTTCACATTATTTTGAAATGATATATATGTTGCAATCATAATGAAAACTTTTGTCATGAGACAGTAAGAAGATAGGAGAATAATGGTGAAGGAAAAAGGAAGTTAGATAACTTCTTGCGGGGGCTGGAAGCTTACTCCTTGGAGGATTTGCATTCAGAAATTTCTAATGAATCCAGATCTTCTTTTCTTACGGCATAAAAGCCAGCTGATTTTGCTAAATATCAATGTTTCTCCCAGTATGGAGATTCTAGACTGAAAACAAGATGAAATCATTTATCAGGTTCACATGAAGCTAATTCAACAAAATGAACGAATAAAAGAAAACAGAAAGCTATATCAAGTTACATAACTGCATTTATCTGCACAGCTACTTTTGCAATTCCTTAGGTCTGTGTCCTGCCCAAGTAATTTTACATCCTTGGTATAATTAATACAACTTATGTACATATGGCCAAGCACACATGTAGGACCAGTTTGTGAATGAGAGAAAGCATTATATTGTGTGAAAGATACAATTAGAAACTGATAGTGCGCATAGAAGGTATTGTTGAGGTTGTTTCCTTGGAAATGCGATGTAAAAGATATATACTTAAGGGCAAGTTGTAGGAAATTAATGAATATTAAGCTAATGCAAATGCCAAGGTATAAAAAACACTGGTAAATAGTATGACGCTCATGGTATAGTTGATAGGCTTACACATTAGAAATAATAAATCAGCATACACAAATACAGTTTATACATCAATGGACATGTGACCTGTGTACATATTCTACACCTGGCAGTTCTACTGGACATGGGCCACTGCATTCAAGCATTACCATTTTAATTGTTCAGTATAATGTATGAACTCTCTTATTCTTCTATGGATGCAGGTTTCAGTTCTTCCTCCACTAGCTTCAATTTTTGTCACTAGTATTGCATCCCAATTGGCCGACAACTTGATTGCCAAAGGAGTTGAAACCACAGTGGTAAGTTGAAGGGACATGCTTGTCTATGTACTTTTCAATTTGAGTTGAAAGACAACATAATATGCTGCACCTTATTACTTCCAAACAGCTGATGCCTGAATTGAGCATGAGAAACCTTATTTTGTTGCGAACAGCTTGTTTTAAATGTATCATCCTCTATTTGATAGTCTTTAAGAGAATAGAAGCCTATGTGACACTTAAATGCTGTAATGGAGTCTTCTGTATGATGAGAAGAACCTGAAATCAAATAGTGAAAGTGTGTGAATTTACTGATGACATTAAGGTTTGAACACTTCTGTTTCAGTAATTGCATATATTTACTCCCTTAACAACGAGATCTCAGTCGGTTTCTGGCTTATTTAAGCTACTGTGTTCTTTTTGCCTTGGCTGTTTCTTTCACATTACTTTGTTCCTAACAAATCTTTTTATTAGGACCATGCAAGATTTATTACTCCACCTTTTGCAATATGTGCACTTTCCTTTGACCTCCATATATTGGTTGGTGTTCTTGGTGTATGCTTTGAACCTGAATGTTTTATCTTACCCCCTATGAAGAATGATATCTGAAGCATTTGGCCATGTGTAGGGATGGATCCAGAAAGAAGAGGGGGGTGGGGGGTGCAAAATTTATACAACATATAAGTTTATATTTCATTTTTGTAATTTATAAATTTAAAATACACATCTTCATTGAAGGTGAGCACTATGCTTTTTATATCATAAAGTTTATTAGTAATTGAATCAACATCAAAATTTTTAGCAATTTTTTTCTCAATATAAGTAGTTAAACAATTGAATGAAAAGTTATCTTTCATTTTATTTTGAAGCATGTTCTTGACAATATTAATAGCTCAAAAGTTTCCCACTTGTAGCTATTGTAATAGCTACTAAGATTCATGTGTTATTTCTTAGACATGTTCATTCCAGGTTCATTATTTTTAAGAAACCTAAAAATCTACCCTTTGATATTCTATTGGTGATGTGCGTAAATGAGTATAGCTGACGAGCCCTTTACTATGAAGCGCACTCTAGCTTCTCGTTTCTTCACAATGTGGTACTTGAAACACTTCATCTTCTTCCTTCTAGAATTTCCTTCTTAATTATTTTTGTCTAAATTCAAAAGTTTTAACTATTTAAATCATTTTGCAATTTGGAAGAGCACATCCACATTTGCAGAAAAATATTTGAAAAAAAATTGATGCTTTGTGTGGCAGCAGGTGCGGAAAATATGCCAAACAATTGCATTCCTGTCTCCTGCAACATGCATGATTCTTTCTTCTGTGGACTTAGGACTGAGTCCATGGGAAATCGTATCGACCCTTACCGGTGGCTTAGCACTGTCGAGCTTTGCTTTATCAGGTGCAAAATTGATATAGGTCCTCTATATCCATGGAATTTGTGCAGATGCAGTATATCCCTCTGCTAATATTATTAATCTCGTCATTTGTTGCCTGCAGGACTATACTGTACCCACCAAGACATGTCACCGGAATATGCTAGTGTCCTTTTGGTATGTTAACAAAATTCTTAGTGCATATTGTGCCTCTAGCAGTTTTGTGCAACATGATTTAGCCGTCAACTAATTTGTCAGATTTGACTTTCTTCATATACATTTTCTGTTTTATTAACAACTAAAATATATATGCATTCTTGCAGGGCATTACCAACACTGTTGGAGCGATACCTGGAATTGTTGGGGTTGTGCTAACGGGTTATCTTCTTGATTCGACTCACTCATGGGCGGTAAGTTCCTTTCTTGCCTCCTTTTCAAGTCATGTGCTTAATTGGGTAGCAACAGATTTTACTCTGCTGAAGTTTTATTCTTGCCTCCTACTTAAATATTCTTTGTTGTTTAGATGTCTCTGTTTGCTCCATCAATCTTCTTCTACCTTACTGGCACAATTGTATGGTTGGCATTAGCTAGCAGTAAGCCACAAAGTTTCTCCAAGAGCGAATGATTTTATTGTTGCGACTCAGATCAGCCACAACTCTGTTCTGAAGCAATCATAATCTGAACAACAATTTTGTGCAGTAGTAGGTAGCCCTTGTTGATTGCCTTGGTTAATTGCATACCTATTTATCCTGTATGCAAGATCATAGGCTTTTAGCATTTTACAGCCCCATTATTGATTGCAGATATAAGATTGTAAATAAATATTATGGAGCTTCGTTGTTGCAGCCTTTGCAAGGTTAGAATTGTGATATGATCATTTATATATCCAGATATGAATTAAAGAAGTCCTATTACTGTGAATTTCACAGAGAACCTTTGAAATTTTTTGTACACGCCAAATTATTTCAAACCAAATAACACATTTGTAGGATTTTTAACCTGTCTGACTTATTGATGCATGCAAAATCTGTACAGCGGCTATAATACTCTTTTTTTCTTCTCTAATTGTGGTGTTAATAAGGTGGTAAGGAAGTTGGCCAATATTTCACACTTTTTGTGACCATTCTTTGTTTGAGTTTTTGAATGAATTAGTCCATGTATGTCAAGACAAACTTTATTTCTCTTAATAGAATCTTTAGAAAATGGATTTGGGTCGCAACATTTGGGTTGACCAAATTAGAATTCTGCAATGTTTTTTTCTGAAAGGAGTGCTTGCTTCATTCCCAAACATGTGTGTGTAACCTCCCATTTAAAAGTGTGCCATCAAGAAATAATCATATTTGAGAAGATGGCGTAACTTCGTGCATAAAATCTGTACTAGATAGTTTTATTCTCGTAGCGGTGGTTTTTGGCCCTGCTAGACTAATTTTTGATATATTCTAAGTATCTCTACAATTTATTTGCTTAGTTAAATATAACATGTGGGACAAGTTAGGGTTTCATTGAAAATCTACATTTTTTTTATTCTTTAAGTATCTCAGCTGCAAGATAATACACAATTTCATTAGCTACTAGTAACTTTAGTATTGTATTTTAATGTATTATTTTACTTCTCTTTTATATTTGTAAGGTTTCATGGCATTTTATTATTTTAGTTTGAATTGTTCACATGTTCTTTTTATGTGTGTATATTTTTACTTATGTTAATATATCCCTTTTTTGATTCATTATTTGGAGAAGATTCGAAAGAGGCTAAGAATACATAGATTTTATTTCAATAAGTTTTATTGAATTCGTAAGAATGAAGTCGAAATGGATGTTCCACTGGACAAGCAATGTAAGGATAAGTTTCTTTTCTAATGTGTAGTGGTGAGCCTGGGTTGATTGTAAAAGATATTGTTGCTAAAATGATATATGATTCTATACACATAAAACTGCATGCCACGATAATTAGTGAGAAGCAATTTCATTTGCTTTTTAACTTTTTCTGATAGTGAATTCCAAATTCATTTGAAATTTATGTATCCAATTCAATGTCTTGAATAAAAAATGAACTAAATCAAGAAGTTACCAAATTCATGTTGTAATTTAGAATTATAGAAGCCTTCACATTTTGTTTTTCACTTTAGAACTCATGAATAATTTATCGTGAACTTGTTGGATAAGATTGTTTTCATGGATAACAAAAACATGGACAATTATTTATGACAAAAGTGGAACAAGAAGACTAGGGAAGATTACTCGTTAAAAACGTAAATGTGATTCATTCCTTTTTTATGGAAAAAAATGAGAATGAATTAAAACCTTTGCTGGCGGATTCTTTTTGGCTCAGCCACCAAAGAGGAAATAGAATTAAGTTCTATATCTATTGTACCTACCTGCATGCTGGGAGAGCAACATTTGGCATGTGAACATATACAATGGAGTAAGGAGCAACTGTTATGGGCTCCGATGAATTTACCCTAACAGGTTCCAGGGCAGGTATAAGCCCAGATGAATCGACCGTCAGTGCTTTCCCATTCAGCAGAATGGTCTGGCTTTGTATGTTGCCATCCAGTGGGGTCAAGTGGTACTCTTCCCTTATTGTTCCAGACAGCCGTTTACTATGAGGCAACGGACTCTCAGTTGGTCTGTGGCGGTGATGCCTATGCTTGTGCAAGTGCATCAAGGGTAACGTACCATTAAAATCGGCTTTTGCCTGGACAGTGGTGTCACCGTCTATGTTTATCAGTAACAGGGTGATGCCTTGCTGCAAAAGAGAGCCCCAATTAGGTTTTTGCTTACTGACTGCCTCATCTATCTGTGTAAAGAGGAAAGAATTTATTTTCAAAACATAGGATTGATTTGGTTTGATAACACTTACGGATTGTTTTGCACAGTGAGCATAAGCACGGATCATTCTAGTCCCTGTAAAGTTGGTCCACAGAACATTTGTCCCCATTAACCTGTGCCAAAGAAGAGCACTGCAGAAAGGCCAGTGAAGAAGGGGTGAAGTAAGAAACTGTGGTTCTGTGAGACAATCCAAGTAGGAAGAGATTGGAAAATTAGGCAAGGGAAAACTAGGCATCAGAAGACAACGGAAATATAGGCAATAAAGAATCCACTTTGACTTAACCTGTAGTAATCTGGATTAGGAATAAACGTGGTGGTGTTAAGTAAACCATAGTTACCACCAATTAATGTCTGCCTGCAATACGTCTTCGTATCATAAGTTGATGACAGACCAAGTTGATCCAAGTACCTATTCATCCATTGCCGTAAAAAACATGTTTTAGCTATATAAGCAGCCAGCCAATCAGAGAACTGTTGCAAGTTGCAAGAGAAATTACCAGAAACTAAATACGAATGCATTTGTAACTTTATTGCGGCCACTATTGTAAGCTCCTCCAGCTTCACCGACCCAAGCAGCTGCTGAGTTTGGCGAAGTCTTGACAATATTATGGAGACTCCTGAACACATCAGCTCCGCTATCAAGAGTTGTTGGATTGAGAATCCTATCTATAAGGCGCTCATCACTTCCTACAAACAATGAAAGTAAATTTTGTCTATGTATTGTGGTCTTAAATATCAGAAAACTGTGATCAATATCTTCTCCCGTTACTTGGCTTTCCAAAATACCTGGCCCAAGATTATATATATGGTGGGTGATAGCATTCAGTGATCCAACTGTTTTTGCGAGGAATTGTAGAAACCAGCCAGGGTCAAAGAATCCTCCAGGTGCTATGATCTGTGGTTTGAGATCAATTCCCTTGTAAATATCCTGTATTAAGTCGTGTAGAATGGTCGTGTCGGAGGCGTATTGGTCAACATCAATTCCTGCCCCTATTCCCCTTCCACTCAATTCATTCCCTGACAAGAAACAAGTGCTTCTGTTAAAATCTGCTTCATAGTATTACACAAAATACTTACTGAGATTTATATTCATAAAAATTCTTACCAAGTTCCCAACCATAAATGCTATAACCCTTTTTGAGAGTATAACGAATGAGAGATGCAGCATTTGTGGAATCCCACGGGCCCTTAGCCATATTGCCAGGCTGTATCGATTTTCCAAGAAGAGCATTTAATCCGAAGATAACAAGAGCCCTGAAATCATACGAAGTGATTGTAAGTTTGCATGTCAGCATGATCTCTGGTTTATAATTTGAATTCA
>JACGDI010005343.1:737462-901390 GCA_014898725.1 Jacaranda copaia | reverse complement strand
AGTGATTGTAAGTTTGCATGTCAGCATGATCTCTGGTTTATAATTTGAATTCAAACTAATATATGAGCTTGCACCCAGATTTATTAAAGAAGGAATTTAGTTCCTTCCATCTGGCCAAGGATAGGCATCCTCGAGTAAAACCAAACAGCTCAGAGGGGTTCTTGGAGAATGGAATACATGGTTCCACTTTATCTTCTGTCTGATAGATGACTTTATCTTGCAAAGTGCCACCCAATCTAATCTTCAATGGTGAAAAGGCAACATGATTATGGGGCAAAAGGCTGGTTAAACTCTTATCATTATCATTAGACAAAAACACTTTTTCATGATGAAAAGAGAAATAGAAGAGAACAGATACCTTTTACTGCATTTAAGAAAACGTTATTATTAAGATCCTGCAATTAGAAACATGAAACAGGTAAATTTCATAAGGTAACGTTATAATTAATTTTACAGCTGCATTACGCAAGGAACTTGTGAAATTTCTGCTAACAAATTTTATTTTGTGATTAAGAAAAGAGATAATAAAGCTTTTAATTCTGCTTTTAAGTTCTCAATTGGAAATTAAAAATTAAAAATAAAAAATAAAAAACCAACAATTTGAATCAAACAAATCAGACCCTGGTTATTAGATATGACCTCACTTTCTTGATTAAATACAACAAAAAAGGCCAAAAGCACTTGAATCCCAATTCAGAAACTCAAGAACAATAGAACTGGATCTCTTCCAAACACCAAATCCCAAACACAAAACATCAAACCCAGTATACAAACATGAGAGAGAGAGAGAGAGACCAAATTGAGCAAAGAAGCATGGCCCCAGCTGCAAGTTCCATAATCGCACTTCTCAGGTGGCCACCAGTCCAATGTTGCACATATGAAATCCTCATCTGTCTTTGCGATGGGACTCTTCCCCTCAATAAAAACAGTGCCATCAACAGTTACATTAGCCTTCACGTAACAAATGCAGCTTAAACAGAACACACACACCCACAGCCACCAGCCCTTGCGCAAAACAAAAGGACCCATCTTTGAGAATCCCACAATGATTCAAGATAGCTACTTTAATACTTGCCTAGCCTCATTAAATCCCAAAAGGATTTACAAATTTACAGGTATGAAATGTGAGAAAAATGAGTTCGCCCATTGAAGGACGTTATGCGAAAGTTCATACAGCAAGAAGGAAAAAATGAGGGGTGGGGTGGGATAGGAGAGGTCCCTAAGACGTACAAAAATGACCAAGATAATGAAGCATTTAATGAGCTATTAAAGCCTCATTTGAACTGATAATAATTACATCTACGTTTATTTTCTGAGGTTAATGTGGTGGTTCGGGATTTTTGGTGATATTTTCCTTTTTGGACGGAAAACAAGTCCAGAGATTTAAATAAATATATTCACAAGTTGGCTGAAAGTGGGCCATTGAAAATGTGCTTTGCTTCATAAAAGTGCAAAACGATTGCAGAGAGCAGGGGAAAAGTTAAGTATAGCCGAATATGAATTGGTGAACTGCTGGGTATTTTGTCTGTGGGGTTCACAAGATCTGGGCCATTTAACAGATTGCCGAACAAAGAAAATGCCATAATAATACTCGATTTGTTTAACTTATTACATTTATTGTTTTTGGATGCTACAAAATTTATATTTTTTATTCACAGTATCATATTAAAATCATTTATTTTTGCGTCAGGAGTATTTTAAAACTTGATGAGTTTATATTTTTGGACAAGGTAATCATGAATTTATGTTGGTGGATAGCTTCATGTCAGGGCAAGGACAGCAATCTTCAATTGCAAGATTGCTAACCAACCAAATTGGATCTAACAAACCAAAAGCCAGTGATTTGCATTGTGTTTTAACAAATTAAAGTATTACATAATGGAGTTGTTGGATACGATCGAATTGGACTTGAGATAGAATTTAATTTATTGCATTTTCCATAATAGCAAAATATGCAATATAATTTCTTTGGGGAAAAAAAAAAAAAAAAAGAGAATCGAGAAATGATAGTCACGTGTTGGGACTCTAAAGATTACTTTTGAATTTCCCCGGAAGATGTTTGACAGTGCCATTTGCAGTTATTTTTGACTTGTTCAAATGTAATAATCTAAATTTTGTGTAGGCTTAGATGTGGCGCTCTTTGTAATTATGACTTAGTATTTCAAAATTAATTCTACTGAAATCAATTTTTTTGTACTCAATTCTTTTTGGAACTTAGAGGACCTCAGTCTGAACGCCGACGGAATTTTTCACATGATTAATGCTAAATACAAACGAGATATAATCATGTGATCACATTTGCTTGTGGCATAAATGTGATTGCATCGCTGCGTTAGCAATCAACAACACAAGCATACGACCGCATTTTACATTTTAATACGTGCTATATTACATTTAGCATGTGCCAGAAGTTTACAAAGAAGGAACCACTACAATGTAGTGCAATATTTGTTAGATGAAAGTAGTGATATATTTTTTCTAAAATACAATTATGAGGGTGAGTGTGTGTGACTGTTAAGAAAATGTATTTAAAAGAGGGAGAATTAGGCCAAAATTACCATCTTTTTTCTTTTAATTTTAAAAGATATGAATAAGTAATTTGGGGAGTTCTAGTATCAGTCACCCTTGTAGGTGACCAACCTTAATCATAGTTTAACATTATGACACATGTACTTTGTTAACTTTTCTACAATAGGTAACTCGTTGCTTAATGTTAATGCAACTTATTGTTTTTATTAGGATTAAATTTCTTCGTTGGCATGAAGACTCGATTCTGGGTCTGTTGGTTGCAGCCGAATGATGAAAATTGTTGGGTTGGGATTTGATCTTGGATTTCTTGGTTAGTGGAGAAGTCGAGTATATAATTCTTGACGCATAAAAAATTAATATAATTTAAAAAAATTCAAAATTTTAAATAAAAAAGAGAATTGATTCGAATCAATTTTTATTTGGGTTAATTGCATAAAAATCCCTAGGATTTGACTCATTTAGAGATAAACGCAAAGAAATTACAATGACTTCCAAATTTCGTTTTGTTTGAAATTTTTAAAAAATCGTGAGCCTCCTCTAACAAATTTGTTGATATTATCAACAAATTTATGTGAAAATTTAAAAATATCCTCCCATGATTGTTCACGTTATTTTTTTAGGAAAAAATGCCCTTGAATCTATTTGTAATATTTTTTATACTATTGTGTAATTTTAATATTAATTAAATTACTCATAAAATTAAAATATATTTTATTATTGATAAAATTATATAAATATTGAATAGTCCTTAAATTCAAGTAGAGCTAGAAATAAGAAATTAAAAATAAAAACATATATAAATAATTTAATCAAATTTAATTAAAATTATTAGTTAATAAAAAAAGAAGAAGTAAAAAATAGAAAAAATAAAAATAAAAATAAAAGTAAATCAATCTCCTAAAAGATATGATTTTATAATTTTAAATTATGTACTTCATAGATTTAAAATAAAAAAATGTATTTAACTAATTTGATAATTTAAAATTTACAATATAATATTAATAGTTTTGAAACGAAGTAGCTTAATAATTTAAAACCAACAATAATAATTATAATAATTCTAAATACATTTGTTAATTTTAATTAATTTAATATAATTAAATGGTTTTGAACAATATAATTTAATAATGTTAAACAAATAATAAGTAAAAAATTAATTATTTTGAGTAATGTTAAATTAATATTTAATTAATTAGTTAAAAAATAAATAAATAAATAAATTTAAGAATAAAAAAAATTATCCCCCGCCCCACCACAACGCCGCACCCACTTTGCCGTATCCTCCCAGCCACCGTCAGCCCACAATTCTCCCTGCCCTTCCCCCAACACTTCTTCTCTCTTTCTTTCTACCCCTTGCCCCAGTTAGGCAAACCGCCAACACCTTGCACTTGTTCTTTGCCCCCACCCCCCAACCCTTGCCAACCCATAGTCAGGCTGGTCGTGGCTAGTAGCAGTGGTGTAGATTTATATTTGTAATAATGTATGTAGTTATATATATGTAATAATGTATGTGGTTATATGTATAGTATAAAGTAGTATGAAGTTTATATATAATATAAATGTAGTTATATATAGAGGCACTTATTTAGAAGTTCCAAAAATACTTTTCAATTTTGTGATTAGTCCTCATTTGATTTTGTTTAGAATAAGCTTCCTAATTTTGTTAAAATTTTAGAGTTTCTCCATACTCACTTGATTTGACAAAATTCATTTTTTTCACTTCTTTATCATAAACAAAAGCAACAGTAAACCCTACCAATAGTAGTGTCATTTCTAGAAAGAGAAAGAAAAGAAAAAATGCAACAAGCTTTACGGTGGGAACAAGAATAATTGTAAGAGCTTACAACCACCAACCTAACATCTACACTATCTTCTTTTCTTTTCATTTTCATCATTTTTTGGTTTCTTCTTCATCATTTTCAGGTTTCTTATTCTTCTTAGTTACTTCTCAGTTTCTTTTATTTTCCGATAATGTCAACCACTAGTGAAGTTGGAGTATTTAATCAAGTGTTGGAGAGTTGTCGTTATAAAGACCAGTTCCATATAATGTCAATTAAGGATATTATAACTTTAATAGACATACACATTAATCTCACAAGAAAAAGGAGTGAAATTTATGCCGAGCTCTTCAGCTTGCGATACATAGCTTTACATCAAAGATTGTAGGTGACTTTGACTGATGATGATGAATGTTTTGAATATGATCTTACTGCATTTGGCATTAAAGATAAACATTATTGACATCCTGGTAAACCGAAAGGATGAATCAAGCAGTAGTGCCAAGAAAAGCAATGAAGTTTTATGGTAATACTTCTACAGAATCTAAACTATATTGCAGTTTGTAAAGTTTTGTACATCAAGTATTCTAAAATTGTACTCTATTTATGTGAAAATCTGTCTCTATTTAGTGCGTTTTACATTATACTTCATTGCAAATAAAATTGTACATCATTTGACAAAAATTGTAAACTATTATTTAAGTTTTATACTTCAAGTGTTTTACTAATGGATTATCAAAAATTGTACTATAGTTATTGGGGTTTTATACTTCAGAGATTGTGAAAGTATATTTCACTTTATCTAAAATTGTACTTTTTTTTTTCTTTCTGAAATTATACTTTATTTTACCTAAACATGTCCTTTATTCATTGAAGTTATATACGTCAAGTATTCTATTTGTTGATTATCCAAAATTATACTATATCTACTAGGGTTTTAGACTTCAACTGCTCAAAATTGTACTTCATTTTATATAAATTTGTACTCTAGTTAATTGAAATTGTACTTCATTTCACATAAAATTGTATACTATTATTTATGTTTTATACTTCAAGTGTTCTACTAATTGATTATCAAAAATTATACTACTATTGCTAGCGGTTTATACTTGAAAGTATTCCCAAACTGTACATATTTTATCTAAAATTGTAATTCGACTTTCTAAAATTATACTTCACTTTACAAAATATGTACTCTATTTATAGAGGTTTTATACTTTAAGTATTCTATTTATTGATTATCCAAAATTATACTATTTTTGCTGGGGTTTTATACTTCAATTGTTTTGAAATTGTATTTCACTTTATCTAAAATTGTACTTCTTTTTTCTAAAATCATACTTCATTTTACAAAATTTATAATCTATTTATTGAATTACTATACTTCAAGTGTTCCAAAATTGTATTTCATTTTGTCTAAACCTGTACTTTAATTAGCTAAATCTATTATTTAAGTTTTGTACTTCAAGTGTTCTATTAATGGATTATCAAAAATTGTACTACCTGTGTTGAGGTTTTATACTTCAAGTGTATAGAAATTATACTTCACTTTATCTAAAATTGTAC
Source organism: Jacaranda copaia (assembly GCA_014898725.1). Lineage (NCBI taxonomy): Eukaryota > Viridiplantae > Streptophyta > Magnoliopsida > Lamiales > Bignoniaceae > Jacaranda > Jacaranda copaia. The sequence goes on along the minus strand of JACGDI010005343.1, from coordinate 895,517 downwards.
TTCTTATTTTTTCTGAAATTATACTTTATTTTATCTAAACATGTACTCTATTCATTGAAATTCTATACGTCAAGTATTCTATTTGTTGATTATCTAAAATTGTACTGTAGTTGCTAAGATATATACTTCAATTGTTTAAAATTGTACTTCATTTTATACAAATTTGTACTCTAATTATTTGAAATTGTATTTCATTTCACATAAAATTGTATTCTATTATTTATGTTTTATACTTCAAGTGTTCTACTAATTGATTATCGAAAATTATACTACTATTGCTAGCGGTTTATACTTGGAAGTGTTTCCAAACTGTAAATATTTTATCTAAAATTATAATTTGATTTTCTAAAATTATATTTCACTTCACAAAATCTGTACTCAATTTATAGAAGTTTTATATTTTAAGTGTTCTATTTATTGATTATTCAAAATTATATTGCCTTTGCTAGAGTTTTATACCTCAAGTGTTTTGAAATTGTACTTCACTTTATCTAAAATTTTACTTCTTTTTTCTAAAATTATACTTACTTCATTTTACAAAACCTGTTATCTATTTATTGAAGTACTATACTTCAAATGTTCTAAAATTATACTTCATTTTGTCTAAACCTGTACTTCAATTAGCTGAATCTATTATTTAAGTTTTATATTTTAAGTATTCTATTAATGGATTATCAAAAATTGTACTGCCTGTGCTGGGGTTTTATACTTCAAGCATTCAAAAATTATACTTTACTTTATCTAAAATTGTACTTTTTTTTTCCCTGAAATTATACTTCATTTTGTATTTCATTTTATCTAAACATGTATTCTATTCATTGAAGTTTTGTATTTCTAATGTTCTATTTATCGATTATCCAAAATTATACTGCAGTTGCTAGGGTTTTATACTTTAACTATTCAAAATTTTACTTCATTTTGTACAAATTTGTACTCCAATTATCTAAAATTATACTTCATTTCGCATAAAATTGTATTATATTATTTAATTTTTATTCTTCAAGTGTTCTAGTAATTATTTATCGAAAATTATACTATTATTGCTAGCGGTTTATAGTTGGAAGTATTCCCATACTGTACATATTTTATCTAAAATTGTGATTTGATTTTCTAAAATTATATTTCACTTCACAAAATTTGTAATCTATTTATAGAAGTTTTATACTTTAAGTGTTCTATTTATTGATTATTCAAAATTATATTTCATTTGATGAGGTTTTATACTTCAAGTGTTCTGAAATTGTACTTCACTTTATCTAAAATTGTACTTTTTTTTCCTGAAATTATACTTATTTCATTTTACAAAACCTATAATCTATTTATTGAAGTACTATACTTCATGTGTTTTGAAATTATATTTCATTTTGTCTAAATCTATACTTCAATTAGCTGAATCTATTATTTAAGTTTGACTAATAGATTATCAAAAAATTGTACTGCCTTTGCGGGGATTTTATACTTCAAGCATTCTGAAATTATACTTCACTTTATTAAAATTGTACTTCTTTTTTCTAAAATTATACTTCATTTTATCTAAATATGTACTCTATTCATTGATATTCTACATTTCAAGTGTTCCATTATTGATTATCCAAAATTATACTTCATTTGCTAGGATTTTATATTTCACGTGTTCTGAATTTGTACTTTACTTTATCTAAAATTGTACTTCTATTTTATGAAATTATACTTACTTCATTTTACATAAACATGTACTGTATTTGCTAATGTTTTATACTTCATGTTTTTGAAATTATACTTTATCTAAAATTGTACTTGATTTTTTAAAATTATACTTTATTTTATACTTTACCTAAACCTATATTCAATGAAGCTCTATACTTCAAGGGCTCTAAATTTGTACTTCATTTTATCTAAAATTGTACTTCAGTTATTTGAATTTATTATTTAAATTTTATATTTCAAGTGTTCTACTAATGGATTATCAAAAATTGCATTGCAGTTGCTAGTGTTTTATACTTTAGATGTTCTGAAATTATACTTCACTTTATTAAAATTGTACTTCTTTTTTTTTTTTTTTCCTGAAATTATACTTCATTTGTCAACCTCAAGGGATACAGCCGAGGAGGAAATTAGTTCAACCAATGTATCGCACAATGAATTAACTTTAACTAGCAACTCGATGCATGGAGGAATTACATATATGGGGAGGGTTAGACATTCAAGAATACTCTGGAGTTTAGAATTGTGCTTAAGAATTATGCGGTGTCTACTTTGCGGTCACTTAAATACAAGAAAAATAACAACAAAAAAATTATAGCCATTTGTAGTGATGAAAATTGCAAATGGAGAATTTATGCATCAAGGCATGAGGTTGATAAATTATTTGGCATTCAAAAATGCAATCTAGAGCACACATGTGGTGAGGCCAAAATTTGGACAAGGGGGCATCCTAAAGTTGATTCTGCTTGGGTTGCTAACATTATGAAGGATAAATTGAGATCAGAGCTATGTTATCAGCCCTCTACCATATTGAAAGATGTCCATAGAGAATACGGTGTGGAACTTAGGCACCATAAAGCATGGATGGGTAAGGAATTAGCTATGCATGACATCTATGACACTGACAAGGAATCTTATGATAAGTTGAGGTAGTACTGTAATGCTATGAAGAGGACAAATCTTGGAAGTATTGCAGACTGTGAGATTGACCAAATTAGTCAAAAATTTCATTGGCTATTTATATGTTTCAATGTTTGCCTTATTGGTTTTCTTAGGAAATATAGGCGATTGATATTTTTAGACGGCACTCATATTAAAATTAAATACAAATGATGCTTACTTAGTGTTGTTAGTAAGGATGCTAATGATGACTTATTCACGCCAACATATGTAGTTGTTAACTCTAAAATGATATTAATTGGGAATGGTTCTACTTTATGCTAAGAAGTATCTTAGATTCTCAATATTTGCCTGGCTTATCTAAGTTTATTTTCTTCTTTGACCGACATCTAAGTTTTCTTAAGGCCTTCCCCATGATATTTTCCAGTAGCCACCACACATATTGCTTGAGATACTTAGTGGATAACTTTAAGAAACAAGTAAGTGTACTTTATCTTTGTTTGTGAAACAATTGTGAGAAATAAACTCTAATTTGTAACATTTAGCACATTACTATTCCATTATTTTAAATTTAGGCATTAAGGAAATACCCTCTATATAACAAAAAATATTGGTTTTTTGTTTTTATGAAAGCTACATATGTGCCTACAAGGCAAGAGTATATACGATATATAGATAGCATCTTAGGGTCATTGCTACTTACCAGAGGCTTTATTATGTAGTCTGACCCACAATGTTGGGCAAATTCCTTATTGATTGGAGATCGATGGGGGTTAATAAATAATAATCAAGTAGAATGTTGAAATAATTGGGTTAAACTATACAAGTGTAACACTGAAAAATTACAAACATTTAGTGACTATAAAAGGAATAAAAACCCTAAACATGAGAAAATATACAAGAAATAAGTATAATACTGAAAAATCACAAACATTTAAAACTGTAAATGCAGAAAACATACATTTGTTTCTTTTTATTACTTCGTTTTGTACTTTACTTCTTTTTGTGGCTGTTTTTCCTTCCACTGTCATACAAAATGGCAAAAATTTTGGTGTTTTCTTTTCACTTCTTCTTCTTGCTTCAATGGCAGAGGAATGATTTCGTGCCCTTTTCTTTTGGCACTTCGAGAAGTCGATTTCAAGTAAAAAAAATAGGAAAGCATTCTTCTTGAAGAGAGAAACGCATTTCTCAAATATTTTTGTAATTTTTCCCAGATACAAGAGTATATAGATCTTTCTAAAAGATATGGGGAGTGATTCCTAAATTTTGTGAAAAAGTGGAGAGTTTAGTGTGTTAAAATTCAAATGGGAACTGAACACTAAATTGAAAATAGGGTTAGGGATTCTTTTCTAATTAATTGTTATATATATATATATGTTTGTGTGTGTGTGTGTGTGTGTTTAAATATGTATATATAATATAGATGTGCATATACATATCCATATATATTATCTTAAAAAGATTTGAAATGTGATATTTAATTTTTAATTTTAATTTTAGTGAGTGTTAAGTGGTATATTTTTTTGGGCCTTTTTATAAATAGATAAAATTTTAGAGGGATTTTCATAAATAGATAATAGTTTCCGTTCATATTTTCATGGAAAATTGGGAGGAGGACCAAAGGTGTCAAAAAAGTTACAAAATTTGGATCAAAAGTGTTTGACACCATAAGTTCGAGGCTAACAGTGTACACACAGTTAAACCACAGGACCAAAATGTAATTTTTCCTTATATATATGTATATATAATGTAGATGTGCATATATATCCACATATATCTGGAGGAAAAATTACTTTTTCTGTCCCAAAATTTAACTTTGTGTAATTAATCTTTTTTATTTTAAGAGTTTCCATTAACTATTAATGGAAGTTAAGGATGGATGATTAAAAGTGTTAAAAAAGTTAAAAAATTTGGACTAAAAAATTGAGTGGCATATGTTTGGGACCAACAGTGTATACACAGTTAAATTTTGGGATGAAAAAAGTAATTTTCCTTATATTTAAATGTATATTATTTTAAAATATATTTTTAGAGAATTTTTATGGTACTTAATTTTTAATTTTTGATTTTTAATGAGGATTAAATTGTATATTTTTGGTGCATTTTTTTCATAAATAGATAACATTTTAGGAGGATTTTCATATATAGATAATAGTTTCCATTCAAATTTTAATAAAAAATTGAAAGGTGGATCAGAAGTGTCAAAAAGTTATGAAAATTTGGACTAAAAATATTCAATTTCATTGGCTCGGAACTAACCAAGCTTACATAGTTAAATTATGGGGCTAAAAAGGTAATTTTTCCCACGTTTACACATTAAATTAAACAAAACTCTACGCATAGGTCATACATAAAGGTTGTATAGGTAGCAGGTATATGAAAACCTATTTAACAAAGTGATTGGTTACAATAAATGAACAGTGTAGATCTGATGAAGCATATCATATAGACTAAATTTATTATAACTATGATTAGTCACCTACAATTCATGGATGCTAGACTTCCCCAAGTAATTTTATTAACAAGAATTGAAGGAAATTCCTGAGTATAAAAAAACTTAATTAAGAATAGTAATGTAAAGACATCTGAGATTTATTGCTAAATAGCCTATGTACACTACCTAAATTTTCACTTAGAATCTTAACTTGCAAATTCTACTAAAAATTCCAAAACAAATTAGTTTATAGTAATTAAAAAGCCAAAAATCAAATAGTAACTTTGCTACATGAATTATACAAAGGGTGAATTATTGCTACTACTTCTAAAATTTAGTGTAATTATGAAAAGATCATCACTTTTTTGAAAATTACAAAAAATTCCTTGAGGTTTTTAGCCACCCAACAAAGTAGTCCAATTGTTAATTGCTGTTAGAATTTTTATAATTTTCCATAAAAAATACCAATTCAAAATTCAAAATTGCCCTATGATAATCTAGTTTAAAACCTCATTCTATGAAAGTTTAAAAATGTCCTAAACCTTAATAAAACATATGTAAATATTTATATATACACATAATATATAATATAATATTAGATATAATATATATGATATATACATATATATACACACACACATCCAACACCCAACCCCCACCCCTTTTCCAGTGGCCTCCTAAATTTGGTCATAGTGGTTGATTGGTTGTTGTCAGTGGCTGCAATGGTGTTGCTGATGTGATGGCCCGGCCGCCAAGCCATGATTGGGTGGCAAAAAATGGCTACTTGCTACAATGGGCAGTAGTGTAGTTGTTGGCCATGGCCAAAGGAAGAATAAGGTTGGGAGGCCGTCGAGAGGGTGGGGAGGAAAGATGGGTAGGATTTTTTTTTCAATTATCTTTTTTAACCAATAAATAATTCAATTAATATTTATTTATTTATTTATTTATTATTAATTTAATATTATATTTAATTTTTTATTCATTGTGTTTCAATTAATTAATAAATTTGACTAAGTTTTATTAACTATTATATATATTTATTCTTTTAATAAATATTTTAATTATTAAAATATCTTTATTTTAGATATGATTATTATTTTAATAAATAATATAATTAAGTTTAAAAATATCTTCTCTAATTAATGAATAATATAGTTAAAAAATACATATATTTAATTTTTTTACTTATTTATTATAATTTTTAATTTTCTATTTATTGTTTTCTAATTAATTAATAAATTTAACTAAAATTTATTAATTATTTTAGATATATTTATTATTTGAATAATGATTTAATTATTTAGAATTTCTTTATTTCAAGTATGATTTCTATTTTAATAAATAATTTAATTTAATATAACTAAATTATTTTAGATATGCTCATTAGTTTAATATGTAACTCAACTAATAAATATATTTATTATTTAATACATTAATTCTAAGGTTCATTAGCTATTTTTAATGATTTATCAAAATTTTCTTATGTTTAATTTTAGTCATTATCATCAAGCCTCTCCATTTTCAGTGGGAAAGTAATTTTACATAAAAAAATATATTATAAGTTTAAATTGTTAAGTTTCCTTATGTTAATTTAAGTAATTATTCTTGAATTAAGAGTTTTCAAATTCTCAACTATTGTCCAAGTTAAGGTTGAGTAGGTCTCACATTCTTTGTGTTCTCCAAGTTGTGTTCCATAAAGGTGGCATTGTTGACACCTAGGGAGTTAGTGGAAATAAAGAAAAGTTTCATCTCAAATTAAGGAGACAAAGAAAGAGGAAGGAATATTCCACTAGGAGTGTTAAGATGAGTTGTCAATGTAATGTCTCACATGCTCCTTGGACTCTTTGTTTTATTTCTTTTTCCTTGAGTTCCTTGTTTGTGCATTCTATCGCAATTTCCTTTCATTTGCCAATAATTTTAGGTCTTAGTTGAGCCATAGGATGTCTAAGAATAATCCTAGTTCTACATTCATTTTAGAAAATGAGTCTTTGAGCGATCAACTGAATGAGAGCAAAAGAGCCGAGGTAGTGGCCCTGTGGTTGCCCGAGCCTCAAGCACAAGTGGGGCGCCTTGGGCTGGGGCGCATAGCAGGCTATCTTAGGCACCTATTGTGTGCGCGGATTGGTTAGTGCTCACCGAGTTCATTCTTTGTGTGATGTTGCAATGTATACTAGTCCTTCTTTTATTGTGCAGTTAGTCTAGGCCTTAGAAAAATTTTGAAGAATCGCATAGTGAGAGTGAAAGTAAGGATTCACCTATGAAGAGGGAAAGTTTGAAGAATCACAAAATGAGAGTGAAAATTTTGATGTGTGTCGCTTGAGCTAGTCATGTTAATAGCTAAGCATGACATTCATCTTATAAGCACCAGCAGTAGGAGCACAAGTTGTAGATGATAGGATTGAGGAGTTGTCTTTTGGTCCTATGGGGAAGTGTGCTCGTGTATCCACTACTTGCCCACAATCTACTTGTACTTTTCATCTAAGTGAATAAAATGGTCTCTTTTGTTATAGCTTGAGAAGGAGGTGTGGGTTGGACTTCCACTAAGATATTAGCAAGGTTGTTTTTAGTGTTGATCGTATATATAGCGTGGTGTGCAAATATGATCAAGAGAAGTTGGAGTTCCAATTAACCTAAATAGTTTTTGGCAATTTTGCCGGGGTATGACTTTGTTTCATTTTTTGTCATAGCTTTCCTTCTTTGTTGCTTTACAGCGATTCCTTACTCTTGTATGTTTACATTTTTTGAATGTAGGGGTGGAACTTGCTTGAGTAGATGCCCTATGAGCAAAGAAAGCTTGTCTATGGTAAAATTTCTTAAGGAAGAGGCTACTAGAATAGCTAAGTAGCAAAGTTAGAAGGAGGAGGAGTTGGCAAGTTACTCAAGGAACATGAGAGCTTAAAGGTAAAGTACGTGAAGGAGGTGATGAGTGGAGAGAAATTTATTAACTTTGCAATTGGGAGGACATTCATAAGTGCTACTAGTGAAGAAGATATCAAAGAATTTAAAGGTTCTAATGAGCTTTTTGAGGTGGTTAAGATGGAGGCAGTCAAAGCAAGGGCGATATTGATCTATAAGCAAACTATTTAGAGTTATCGTTGTATTTTGAGCGAGATCGAGTGATACCCTAAAGAGTAATTGTTGATGCTGAATCCCATAATTCTAGTAAACATTACTATTGGAGAGCCTGAAAAGGGTCCTAAGGTTAGGTTAGAAATTGTAGCAAAGAAGCCAATAGAGACAGTTCCACAGGGATGAAGATACTTAGTTTAGGATAGTAATAGCAAGTAGGATTTATGTCTAAAAATTCATTCAATACTTTTCAGTTAGCTAGAGTAGTATTTTTAGCATGTCATTTCCTTCTCATATTGATGATCACTTTTGGAGGCCAAATGTTTGCCAGATACTCTTGTGTTTCTTTCACATTATTTCAATAAAATTGCTTTGCTTTTGTTTATTTTGTGTTTAGGCAAACACATAACTAGTTGTACAACTTATTGACTCTGTATACTTGGGTCCTATTTTCATTTTCAAACTCTATTTTTATATTTTTTATTATTTGAAAATTAAAATGCATCACTTTATACAGATTTTCACCTAACATTTTCATTTTTATTCTCAAAATATATTCTCTAATAATCTATATATTTTCTCCGAATAACCTATATATCTTCTATTTCTCCCTCCCTCCCTCTCTCTATTAACATTTTTACTATCTCTTTCCACCTATAGCCAACTAAACCCAACATATTTATTACTTTTCCAATAATTCATCCAAATACAAACTCATTTTCAACTTACTTTTACTAACTATTTTTTTAAAATTTGAAAATAATAGATGTAATAATTAGAATGAAAATAAATCCAAACAAGCCCTTCTAATTTGAGAATTGAGGAATAGGATTCATGATGATGCCATCATTAAATGTTGGAAAAAAGTGCATGTCTAATGCTCGCACAGGGTATTGGACTTGAGCATCAATGTAAAGTATCAAACTCAGGCACCTAACGAGCGCCTATCTTAGGTGCTTGTTAGGCACCAAGTGTTAGGGTGTCTATTGGGCGCTAGGTGCTTGGTTGCCAGTTGGGTTCCTGGCTTAGCTCTAGTGCATTTTCTTCCATTTCTTAGTTTCTCTTGTTTATGTTGGTTTTTTGTTGAGTTTTCTGATAGCACATTGCCTTTGATGACCATTCAGGGACTTAGAGAATTTAATCAATAAAATATTATGGATACTTTAGTTTGTTTATAAATTTAGAGTGACAATCTTAGTTATAAGGGTAACATATGATGAAGTTTTCTTAGGGAGACGTGGAGCCTCTTTTGTCCTAGTGTCAGTTTGCCTTGTGTAAAGTAGAGTCCTCTGAAGGAAGAAAGCTAGTTTTGTACTCAAGTTGAATATAACTTAAGTGTTGAGATAAGAATGAGCATGTTTATAAATCTCCTGGAGGCCTTGATAATAAATACATGATAACTTGCAGAGATGCCGGACTTAGAAATTTTTCTTTGGATATTTATTAAGTGCTAGGATATTGCTACTATTTTCATTTTGAGGACTCAAGGTGAGGTTTTTTTGCTTGATATGGTAAGTGCCTTCCAAAGTATTTCTTAACAAGTTTTTTCAAAGTGGTTGGCACATACTCCCAAAGAAAGCTAATAGTGACTTATTCAGAGAACACCACATTCTCTCAAAGGGAGACAACAATATACTTGTTTAGAGGGTGCTACGTACTCATAAAAGAGCAGATAATAGATTTTTTTAAAGAGTACCACATACTCTAGAAGGGAGCTGATAGGAAACCTTTTTAGAGAATGCCACATACTCTTGAGGGAGATGATAGTAGACTTTTTTAGAGGATGTACTGTACTCCCAAAGGGAGCCGATAATGGATTCTTTTAGAGGATGTCACATATCCTCGAAATGAGCTAATAGTGGACTTTTTTAGAGAGCGATTACTACTTACCTTTTAGGGGCTTACAATGAGATTACATCAGCAACCATGTATCCTAAGGGACCTTTATAATAGGATTACCTATGGTGTTGCCTTGTACACTTCATAGTCTTTGAAAAGCCTTGAAGTGGGTTTACGTTTAAAAGCTATTTTTCAAATACTCCTCATAAATACTGCAAAGTTCAATATTATAGGAGAGACGTAATATTATGAAGAATCATGAGAAAGTTTATATTTATAAAAAAGATATCTATAGGAAATCGTGTCACTAGAGTAGGTGGATTTTATTCAAATTTGAAAGAAGAAAAGCTAATGATAGAAACTAAAGTAGAAAAAAAACCAAAATAAATTGCTTATCATCAGGTGTGTCATCAATGATATGTTTCAAGTATCACTAGATATACTTGTGGTGTATATACTTCCACAAGGTCAATGCCTAGCAGCATACTTTTGCCCTTATTTCTTCCCTGTCTTTTTAGGGGTTCTTTTGCTTAATCTATTTGGGAAATGGGAATCTTCACGCTTCTTAGGGTGCTAACATAACATTCTCTAGCTATTCTCAAGTCTCGTACCATTTCTTCGATTCTACTCTATATGGGAAACTTTATCTTCAGGTTGTATGTAAAATTTGCAACTTGGAATAAGTTGAGAGTTGGTCTTCCTAAAATTACATCGTGCATGGACAAAGTCATTACCACTAAGAACCTTATGATCATTGTTGCCCTCCTTGAGTGAGTGGCTAAGGAAAGAGATAGTTGTATTTTTTTGAGTGGTTCTATGGTATCACTTGTGAATCCTACTAGTGAGGTGTTGAGTTTTTATATTTGTGCATTCTCCACTCCACGTTGAAGGAATGCGTTATGGAATAAAATATTTGTCAAACTATTACTATCCACTAATATTTTCTTGACCTAAAAGATGGTGAGGGATGTAAACATCACTAAGGTATTATTTTGCCTTCATCTTTCAAGCTCTTCATCTTTTCATCCAAATGTGATGTGAGGTGTAGGTGTGCGCACTTTGAATCTACCAAGAATGGGGTCAACTGCAAGAGCTTGTGCTTGCTTGACTATTGAGGTTAGCACTTTTCTTGCATTGGATGAGTTTTATCTAAATGGCCCTCTAGAGATCATGGAGATAACTTTGGCTGTAGGAAGATGGTTAAGGTCACATTGGCATTGATGCTACTTAGGATTTGAATAATCACCTAACTTTGATCTATAACTTTTGTTTCCTTCTCTAGGCAAACTTCCCTTGGGCAAGACACTTTCTGGGCTATGTACTCCTTAAGGTATCCTTTTTGAATTAGTTTTGATTTTATCCTTGAAATAATGACGCTCCTCAGTGGTGTTTTTGCTCGCATAGTGGAAGTGACACCATTTGTATGGTCTAGGTTTCTTAATGTTAGCTAGTATTTTGTGCGATAGTCATTGAATGAGATTGTTGCAATGCAATTGTCAAAATTTCTATTTGAGATATAATTAGGGAAATGTGCATGGTAAGCATGTAAGGAGGGCTACGTCTTCAATCTTCTTACCTTTTAATATTATTACTCCTTTCATCGTGCATGTTTCACTTAGGGGTATCTTGAGAAATTACCATTTTCTCTATGTGAATATAATTTTTCATGTGCATGAGGAGCTTTTCCAGCACGGCAGGTGGTTCCCAAAATTTAAGGTGTTTCAAATTCTGTTGGATTATACTAGAAAAAGGCTCTTAGATGACATGTAAGAGCTTATGGATAGCTTGTACAAAGTGGTTAAGTTAGGTCCTTAGAGATTATCCATCTTGCCGCTTAATGGTGAATAAATAGGTTGTTATCTTGGGGTACTTGTGATTAATAGAGAAGTTTGGTAAAAAGAGTTGTGCCAGTACTTCTCACCTTGTAATAGAACATGTTGGCACTTGGTTGAACCATGTTAAGGTGCACTTTGTGAGAGTGGTGCTAAAAAGCTTGCATTATGTTGCCTCGCTTAGGTTGTATAGCTCCATCCTCACTAGGAAATTATTCGGATGCTCTTAGGGGTTTGCAATATTATCAAACTTGGGCTATTGGGTGATCTTCATACCATGGGAGAATACTTATGCAAAATTCATCAGGAGAAAAGTATCACCTTATGAGAGTAATGGCCAATGGATGGTACGACTCTTTATTCCTCTAGATTATTGTGGCAACAAAGAATTTGTTTCGACTTTCGTAGGCGCTGGTACATGCCAAGTGAGATATGCTCAGAGCAAAGAATGAGTGTCTCTTTGGTTAGGTAAAGAATGGGAGCAACATCATGTCTTGAATAAGCTCTTTGCCCGGATCTCTTTAGGAAGGATAAAGCCTCCTACTTCTATGGGAGAATTATTGTGACTCTTGAGGATGATGCTCCTCGGTGTATTAGAAAATTACTTTTCGTTGTGGTATTAGTGATAACTTTCTCTAACTTAGCTCATCATACTTTATACTGATAGGCAAGATAGGTTCGAAAGGGGAGGATTGCTGCATGGGTGTCTCCTCATGTACTAGTCATCAAAGATAGGATTTGGAATTAGACCAAGTGATACTTCCTACTAGTAACTTTCCACATTCTCTGATGTTGGGATCACTTGAGAGCTAGGTTTGTAAGCTTTCAATCTCATTTGTATCTAAAACATTCCTTGTTTTTCTTTTGAGTTCCCATAGATGATTTGAAAATAATGTTGTTAAGAAATAGAGCAGGGTCCTTTTCAAAAAGTAGCAAAGTATTACTTTCTCTTCTTAGGAATGCGCACAGAGATATCTTCCTTTTTTTAGAGTTCTACTATACAAAATTTTTGCAAATGATATTTTGTCCCCAATTTCTCTCCGGAATTTGGTATTTATAAATTTTAGTCTTAATATGTCTAGGCCCATTAGGATTTTTCTACTCTTCTTTATGAGCTTGGCTTGTCCTTTGGGCCTTCTAGCATATTTACTTAGTTAATAAATTTTAAGGTCTATATATTATTTTTAATCAATTTGCAAAATTGTCCTTATGTCCAATTTTAGTCATATCAATGCATATTACAAGGAGTTGGATATTACCCCATTTCATGGGCAATCCATGTGCGATGTATGGATGTACCCTAGTAGGTGCTTGATGTGGAATAAATTCATTGAAGACTCAATGTAGAGAAATTCATAAGATAACTAACATGGCTTATCGGTGATGAAAATTTATCTAGCTTATGATAGTGTATATAATTAGTCTTTAGACTTGAGGTTCTATGGTAACTTTGTGCTTAGGCCTTTTGTGCTTTAATATTTGTCTTGACCACGTGATGGGTCATATAGTATTTACATTGGACATAAGCTACATAAGTATGGAGTTTTGTGAGTTCTAATATAAGATCCATTTGGTCATCTTGAGGAATGAGTTGATCTCCTATATTTTCTATGGTGATCGACTTTAGAAATTTTTGCATAAGGTAGTGTGATAATTTAGAAAGTGTTTCCAAAGTTGAGGTCATTGGAGCCATTCATTAAGAATAGATGTGTAGTTGTTTAGGCTATTAGGGAATTGACTAATATCTTACCTTTAGCCCACAATTGGGAGATAGAAAATGAAAGGACCATATTTGTATGGTACTCATGAGTGAAAAGTTTTGCACAAATAATTCATCCAATTGTTAGAATCATAGGCTTATAGCTAGACATCGATTGTGGAGAGTGGATGCTCTTAAATTAATAGAGATTAATTCAAGAGGAATTGATTAAAAAGGATTATAATTAATCAAAATATTTTATATTAATTAATTAAAATGCAAGGAATTGCGAGCCAATATCTAATTAATTGGTGATCACACACAAGTGAATTTGAAAACTTATCTAAAGTGCTAGATAAATTCATCTAAGTGAGCTAGATGGAAGAAATGCTTGACTAATTTTATTAATTAACATTACTTGATTAATTTGAGGAGTTTAATTAGTTAAATTAATTTAAGGAGTTAAATTAAGCCAATTATATTAAAAACTTAATTTAATTGGGCCATGTTAAAAATAAAGTTAAATCAACATGATTGTAGTTAAATTAATCAAACTAATTTAAAGAGTTGAATTAGATTGATTAAATTAAAGAGTTAATTTAATTGGATCATGTGACAAATTAAATTAGTCTTACTAATTTAATTGTTGAATGGACTACTTAAATTAAAGAGTTAATTTGATTCATTCATGTGGTAAATTAAATTTTGGAGGGAAAGTTCAAATGAAAGAGTCCATTTATATTTAAAGGAATATCATTTGGCTAAGTTAAAATAAAAATTTTAATTAAAGCAAATTAAAATTTCAAGTGGAAATAAAGTGGCAATGAGGTGGACCACTAAAGAGAGAAGGGAATCAAAATCATGGCAAGTGTGACTCTAGATCCACTTGTACTTATGGATGCTCTAGATGTTTCCAAAAATCTTGCAAGTTGGCCTATAACTCTCTCTCTCTCTATGTGACCAGCCACTCATGCTCTCTTCACAGTAATTTCATTTTGTTTTTTTCTCTTGAATTTTTTCTTCCATCTAGCTCTATGTCCCTATCTCAAATAGTCTCTAAATTGTTCTTTGATCTAAAGTGATTTTAGCTTAATTCTAGATCATTTAGTATGCAATATCTAAAGGCACCATAATTGGGGTGCTCAATTGTGAATCTACAAAGATTGAAGAGAAGACTTGATTGTTTAATCAATGAAGGTCTTTCATTGAAGATTGAGGAAGGAGCTTGATTTGAAGGTCTTTGGAAATCCTAATTCTTCATCCTACTAAGAGAGAAAAAAAGTAATGCTCTCTTCTTCTAATTTAATTACCTTTGGCATAAGAGGATCCTTTTGATGATGATTGTTTAAAAATGAATTATTTATATTTAATTGTTTAAATATTGAATTGTTTAAATTTCATTGTGCCGTGTCATCATTTAATTATCATCATTACTTTCAAGTGCTATCTAAGCCCTCTTATCCCTTAACATTTGGACTTTTTTATTTATTGATTCATGTAATGAATTTATTACGTACTTCTTAATCTTGATTCAATTAATGAATTGAAAATCTTGAAGCCTGTCTTTGGCGCTTTAATTGACATGAATTTGATTATATCTTATTGTCAAATGTTAGTGTTAGGGATTCAATATGATTGAATCTACTTGAAATTTGCATATTGATGAATGGTGATTCATTTGTACTTTTGTATTTTGAGCATGTTCAAAAGGTTTTTCAGATTTTATAATGTTTAAAATCATGTTTGGAAGTTAAAAAGTGGATAAAAATGTGATTGTGAGTATCTAAATGGAAGAACGGTGAAATCGGTACACTGGCAACCACTTCGGCAGCAGCTGGCAGGCTGTTTGCTGCTACTGTTGCAACAGGTGACGTGCACAAGTGACTGGAGTGCTGCTATGGTGCAGCCGCTGTACCATGTGTCCACCGGTGACACCGTTTTGCGACTTTTTTGTCACGTTATCGATGTATAATAATTATACAACTTTTCCTTAAAGTTTTGATGCTTTTGTTGTACTTAAATTCAAATTTTCAATTTTAATTATGCATTTTTCAAGTTTGAATAATTTTAACAATGTATATGATGCATGTGTTAAATTGTTACTAATTAAGTATGTATGTGACAAGCACTTGAGTTGATTTGATTGTCAAATTTAAATTCATGCATTTATGTGATGGATCTTTAATTTTATAGATGAATGGTGGATGACCATAAGCCTCTAAAATGGTATAATTAATTCAATTTGATTGAATGCATTTGTAATTAAATGAGGCTTGCATGCCTATTTCCTTTTTTCTCTTCATGTTAATGTTTTGTTTACTTTATAATGAGAGTAAACATTAGGAATTGTGAAGTTTTATTTTTCTGTATTGGTGGCTATTGCAAGAAGACCTTGGAGGAAGATGGTTGAGTTCAATACATAAAGCCCATGTATGAATAGGATGCACATATATAATAGATGAGATTTATTATTGTGGTATTGAGTTCGAGTGTAAGAGAAGTGGGTGAATTATGCTGTTTTAATTTTTCACACAACAAAATACTTTCTGGATTAATTTCTTCTTGATCCTATCAATTTAATACTTGCAATATTCAAACATATAGTTGATTAGTAGCAGAGTTAAAAGGAATATGTACTGCAATAATCAATAGTAAACAATGCATAAAGTAAATAACAAAGCAAGTAAAGAACACCGGGATTTTGAAGTGCTTCATACCAAAAGATCCTATTGCTCTACCTAAGCTTTGCAACTTAGGATTTTGGGAAAGATCCCTAAACCCTTTTTTATAGGATCAAATCTAGCTTATTGCATAGATGTTGGAAAAAGCAATATTAACCTAAATTTTTAAATGAGAGCAATTCTAATGTAAAATTTTTGGGAGCAATCCTAATCCTATCCTTTAATGTGTAAAAGGACTAAATCTAAGCTGTTATAGGCTTAGCTAAAAATCTCAGTTCTTTAAGGTACTAAAGAACCTAACCTTGACTTTTATGTGTTTAGTTAAAAATTTGACTTTTTACACAGCAAAGGTCAAACCTACTGACAGTGTGTCCTAAGGGAATAAATTCCTTTAGCATCCAAACTTTATGGATCAATCTTAACCAAAGTAGTACATCCTAAGAAAATGAATTCTTTTAGCACCACGACTTTAAGTATAAGTCTTAACCTTGTAGAAAATTTACAGTGAGAAAAGAGGTTAAGCTTATGTAAAGCTTAATACAATAGTTTCAACACAACTCTCAAGCTAAAAGATATGAAGATGGATGTTTAGCTCGTAGACTTGAGATATTCTAAGTGAAGCTTGAGAGGACTTGAATATGATTAAATGCACAAGCTTATAAATTTCTGCAGCATCTCTCTTCTTTATTTGAATATCATCTTGGAGTATTTATAAGGAAACTAACCATTTGTGGATGTTACTCATAAGCATGGACTCACTTTAGACTTTTCCTTCTCATATAAGATAGTATTTGCTTTCGAGGCTTGACTTCCTGTGTTTTTCATTTTGTGCAAGTAAGCTATCTTCACATATTGCCTTCTCTATAGCTATTTCAGACCTTAAATTTAAATTTGAAATTTGAATGTTGAGACTTCCACGTAATTTGGGTAGG
The DNA here is from genome assembly GCA_014898725.1 of Jacaranda copaia. Lineage (NCBI taxonomy): Eukaryota > Viridiplantae > Streptophyta > Magnoliopsida > Lamiales > Bignoniaceae > Jacaranda > Jacaranda copaia. The sequence continues at coordinate 878,448 of JACGDI010005343.1, read as the reverse complement.
AAAATTCATTTTTTTTATCTTGTGCTACAAAATAGGCATCAACTGCTTCCCTCAACTGGAATTTATTCCTTCCTTCAGATATAAACCATTGCTTTGATCCCTTTACTATCTATCATCACTTTGCGATATCATTAGTATCAAAGGTTGGTTTGTTATCATCAAAACACATGATTGGACCAAAAGATCAATAATTTTCTTTTAATTACTCACCTAAATCAACCAAATAATATCCTCTAGCTTTGTGTGCATCATTTGGAAAAGGCTTATGATCATCCCAATGATAGATGTATATAAACCTTTTACTTATTTATGTTTTTTTACCCTATGATTTATGCTTAGGATAGAGAAGATAAATAAGCTAATTAAAGTCATTAGATTTTTCAAACAAACACAAATCCCTTAGAAAGTCTAAGTTTTTCTATTTATTAAGTCAAAATGGTTAAAATTAAACTAGATTTAATAATTTATGTCTTTTACCAATACATATGTGGCATGTGACGCTATTATAATTGCATGTTGGCTTATAGTTGTGGAATACATTCTTATGAAAAATTATGATCACTACCTTAGCAAGAGATGCACTTTAGAGTAACTCATCTCTGACATTATTTCATGAGTCATGGATTGTTCATAGTTGAGATCACTAAAGAAAGATTGCTAGATGAGATGTAATGCCTAGTAGTATAGGTATCCTATGAGTTGTAGGTCTATATGAAATGCGAGGCAAAATATATTTAAAATTGCATATAGATGTAATTAGTAAAGAGTTATCCATCTTAGGGTTATCAGTAGACGTCTCACGAGCCTTTGGACCTTACTTCTCACTAGGAAATATGATTTTTGGAATTTCTATAAGGAACAAAGAGCACAACCAACCCTTTGAAGAAATAAAATAGTCACCGGTCAACCTTCCAGTCATGAGTGAGAACTTTGAAAAAGAAGCCACTCAAGTTGTACATCTCGACCACATAAGATATAAGGACTTTCTTAGCCCAAGATGATACTTAAGGTCATGTGTGAGTTATGTACTAAATTGCCAAGCACAATTGAAACTAAGAAATAGTATTACCTAATCAAGAAACTTTTTTGGCACTACATTCCATTTGAAACAAGTTAAGATACTACATACTACGTAAATAGATTTGTGATATCAAGAATGAACTTGATCAAGTACATCCTTTTAAGATCTATCTTGAGAGAATGAATAAAATGCTAGGTAATTCACTTAATGGAGTCCTAATACAGTACATTTTGTGATAGGCCAAGCCCTATTTAAGTTTCTCTCCAATCACCTAGGTAAAAAGTAGATAACATATTCATCATGAGATAAATTTTCTTTATATATTCTTTATGCCCTAGATCTTAGTATTTAATAGATCCTGTAGAATGCCAATTTAATTTAACTTCCAATGTACCAATAATTAGGCTAAACATTAGTTGTGTTATTGGATTAAAACATATGTTAACATTAGGAGCCAAAAAGATATATGCTGCAGGAGATTCCTAACTTGTGTTCAAGCAAGTCACGAGATTTAATGAATGCAAAAACCTAATACTATATAGGTATATTTCCATAATGTTATCATTGTCAATGGACTTTAGTGAAATATCCTTCAACTTTGTGTCTAGAAATAAAAATCAATAAGTGAATGATTTAGCTTAAATGGCCACTAATGCTTCTCTCTTTAAAGAGATCAAAGAAGAAATGTATGTAATGATGCACAAGATCTCTGCTTGCACTTGTTTGAGTGAATTTTTTTCAATAAAAGTATTATATAAGAGGCAGGAATTGTGCAACACCAACCTTGAGTTTTTGAAAGATTTGTTGAAGCTTGCCATCTTTTTAGTTGTGTCTCATAGTAGCCCACTTGGTGATGTTAAGGTAAGATATAGAAAAAGAGCCAGAATGAAGTGCCATTACAATGCGTAAACAAAGAAGAGGCTACGGAGTTATAATGGAGGTCCACTATGTAGTTTGTCCAAATGGCCTTAAGTTGTTTTGGCTCATTATGCAATAAAATGTTTAGCCAAAGATGCAAAAGATTGCCATAAGTTGGCCAAAGGATGTGAGAAATACCAGTTATATGGCACAATTCGAAGGGCACCAATAGAGGAAATAAGTTTGTAAAATGAAACATTGGCCATTTTGATCTTGGGCCATTAACTTGATTGACTCCATTTATGTACCTCATCAAAATATCATACTCATGCTAACAATGCCATTGATTATTTCACTAAGCATGTAGAGGCAATCTGGTTGAACAAAATATACTAATTTGATAGTTCACAAAATAACTCTTGCTCCATTTAGTATACCCCAAAAAATAGAGATGTATTGAGGTAGCATGTTTATTAAAAATAAGATCTAAAGCCTCACTAAAGAGTTTGGCTTCGAGCTGGTGCATTCAATGCCTTATTATGCTCAAGGCAACAAACAAAATGAGTTAACAAATAAGACCTTAATGGCCATTATGTCAAATATGGTTGAAGGTAACCCCCAGGTATGGCACTTGTCTCAGAAGTACTTTGGGCATGTCAGACTAATAAATGTACTAGCACTAGAATGACCTCTTTTAGGCTTATTTATAGCAAAGATGTAATGCTCCCTATTGAAATCAACTTGAGATTCTTGAGAATCATAAACCAAGGCACCTTCACTAAAAGCGATATTTTGCCTAAGAAAAGAGGAGTGAATTATGACTTTTCAAAATTTATGCAACAAAAGTAATCACTCAAAATGTTTGCTTTTAATAAAATAGTGAGTCTTTTGTAGTAAGCATTTTGAGTAGATAACTAGAATTTGTGAAGCCATAAAATTATAAATTAGGGCAAAAATGATAGAAATAATAAAGCATAAGTAAAATGATGCAAGTATTTATAGTGAATCAATAAAACTTACATCTATACTACCCAAACATTCATTTAGGATTTGAAAACCTACAAAATAATTAAGTACTAATGTTTGTATAAATTAAGAGTGAGTAATTTGATGGGAAAGAGAAAGGAATAGAGATACCAAAAAGAGTGATAAACAAGCTCTGAAAAGTGAGAAAACTAATTACCAAAAGGGAGAGATATATCCAATTCCTAAAGCGTTGCAAAAGTAACTACTCTATGGCTAAGGCTAGGAGGACTTCTATTAACCAAACTTGCACAACCTCAGTGAAGTGATGCATGATTTGCTGCCACTTTGTATGATAAGTTATGGACTCTCATTCCAGATTGGAACTGGATAAACACAAATGTTTCTAGTAGCACCTCTCTATTATCTCTCTATACCGCTAGGTACATCAAGAAATAAATACTCCTATATCTCTCTTCATCACAAGGTCCCTTGAGAAACAAATAATAAATGCAAGCAATTATAATAACTTAAGCACAAAAATTGTGCGAGAGTAACAACAACTTTAAAAATCATGTGAGAGTAATAACAACTTTTACAACTCTTTTAAGTTATGCAAACTTGTAATTTTTTAGTTGCAGCATTGATGATGTATGGATCTGTCGCCACATGGCAGCCTCCCCCCGAGGTATTGTCCCTCCTACGCCCAGTTGACAATTCGGTACATGCCGTCAGGGCCGAGCGGGGGGTTTTGTCCTAAAAAGGCGCCTCGAAGAAAGGAGAGGGTCCAGCCGCTTATATGTTGGTCAAGACCCTCCTCTCAATCCAATGTGGGACAAATGCCACACATATCATCAGCCCCCAGAGGAGGGCTTGACAGGCCATTCGCTACATGGCGTCCGGACCTGCATGGGTCACCAAATGATGATGCATGGATCTGTCGCCATAGGGCAGCCTCCCCCTGAGGTATTGTCCCTCCTACGCCCAGTTGACCATTCGGTACATGCCGTCCGGGCCGAGCGGGGGGTTTTATCCTGAAAAGGCACCTCGAAGGGAGGAGAGGGTCCAGCCACTTATATGCTGGTCAAGACCCTCCTCTCAATCTAATGTGGGACAAATGCCACACATATCAAGCATAGTCTGCATTTATAATGAGTTCAACACCAACTAGAATTGAAGTAATATGGTAAGTGGTCATTGGAATGAAAATAAAGAATGATCCTTTTGTAATTCAACAAATCAAGAGACCGAATTTTTAGACAAATCAGAGGCACTTTTATATTATGAAGAATGAGCAAATCATTTACCAATTAAGATGAGCATCCTAAAAAAGGTAAGATAGATTTCGATTTTATATGGAAAGCATCATATTGATCTTAAGGAAGATAATTGAGGTTGATCATGAAGCAAATAGTGAGCTATAATCAGAACTCCAAACTTATACAAAAATCATTAGAAGCTTCACAATCTTCCCCTTTTATGGTGATGAAAATTTTTGATGAATGAGAAGTAGAAAGATATCAGCTGATCTCCTCTATCTATATGCCTTGTGGACCTTAATGCTTCTCCCATCTTGAAGTAGGATTTATATCTGGTATCATAATGTAGAACAAAAAGTAAAAATACCAATAAAAAAATACCAATTGGAAATGCCAAATAACTAATCTAATTAAATACAGTCACCATGAGCTGAAAGTAAAAACATTCATCATCGATTAGCAATGTTAAATATTATTTACCCAAATAGTTACCAGTTATATAGGTAAGGCACAAATTGTTCAAAAGTGCAAGAAGAAACTATCCATCATACAAATGCAACAAAATAATTTCCTCCATACCTAAACAAAAAGCAAACAAATTAGCTAGCAACAATCCTTTTTTAGCTTTCTAACACTCTCCTTGATTTTCTTAGTCTTCTTTGCTCCCGAAATGAAGATAATTGAAGGCAGCGTCCATCTAATCAATTAGAGTTTCAAACCCGATTAATTGAAGTTTCAAAAACTTTACCCATTTCATCTAGTTTGTCACCATCCAATTCTTGTTATATTGATGACGGATATGTCTATGGCACATGGATACACTTGGCATTGGAGCAAGACTTGAAGAAGTTGAATTAGTGGAATTGATCTCACTTGGTTTTTTCCTTTTGCTAGAATGAGGAGTAGCACTACAAGATCCTTTATCAACTTTCCTATACTATCCAATTTTCAAAGAATTGGATTTTCATTTTGGGTAAATAGTAGGAATCCCCCCAACGTAAAGGGTCATATGCACTTTGCCCTCCAACCTTTTCAAATGTGTGAAATGATTACCTAACCTTTGCTAAATGTGCTTGAATACCTCCTCATTTCACTTTCCAATGGAATATATAATCGAAGATTCTAAAATGCTTTGACTATGTTGCACTTTACCTCCTCAACTTTAACAAAATGTGCATTTGACAACCTAATCATTTTAAAATATCACACTTTTATTATTGAATTTTTATTTTTGTGGAATAAAGTGAAACATTTGATAAAAAATATTATCACACACTAGTCAATTGTCAATATATGGAAAACAAAATCAATTTGAGCTGTCATGTAATTTCAAATTAATTTTATGATTATATTTTACTTAGTTTATATGCATAAGATGATTAAAACTAATTTTAAAAGTATACCTTAATTGATTTTTATATCAATGTAACATTATGCATATTTGTTAGCAAATAATATTTATAATTTAAATGGAGTAATAAATAAGAGAGATAATGTCAATACTAAAATCTACATTATTTGTTGCCTGCATTCATCTTAGTAGATTCGCCTATCTTATTCTTATTCAAATTAAAACCCTAAAGCACTTATACCCTTAATTAAATAAATAAGCACAAATTTATAAGTACATCATAACAATCATTTCGTAATAGAACCCCAAAATTAATTTTTATTATCTTACACACATTAATTTTGAAAAATATTTACTATTAATTAGGTTGATACATTTCAGGTAACCCATATTTACTGAACTAATGATATGTTGGCAATTATATAATATATGGCAAACAATTGTTGACAAAATATTTTACTTTATTCCACCAAAATAAGTATTTAATGCTAAATATAATAATTTCAAATACTTCAGGTAGCTGAATATAAAATTTTTAAAATATCAGGGGGTAAAGTGTAAAAACTTTTAAATGTATCATTGGAAAGTTGTAATGTGGGGGGTTTTTAAGCACATCTAGCAAAGCGTGGGTAATTGTTATCCATATTTGCAACGATTGGGGGGCAAAGTGTGAATGACCCTATATATTGAGGGGTTGTCTGCTATTTATCCTTTTCATTTTCTTCAGACTTGCCAAGTCTAGTGCCTTATGATCCCTACCACTCTCAATCCACACATCTAGGAGATAAACCCCTTCATTTTTGAAAATATCAACAAGTAACATGGAATAAGGTAGACTTCTGGCTTTGTGTTTTAAGAAATAGATCATATATTTGAGAATCCCAAAACTAAGGTTTCAAGTTTTTCGCTTGATAGTCTTAGCCATCAAATAAGGACTTATCACTGCCAAAAATTGGCCTAGAAATTATAGTGAGGCAATGAATTTATGCCATAGAATATGCTCAATACCCATTTTATTTAAGCTAATACCACCAAAACGTTGGCACTGTTTCCCACATCGAAAGATATTTTTGATTTTTCATAAAAATTTACATCATCACCACTAAAAGCACCAAAGTTGAAAATATTTGAGTCATCATTCAGTAAATCAAATAAAGAGTAAAGTTTGGTGGGAGTTAAAACCATTCTTTTATGAAAAGAACAATATTTCACAAACATATCATATTCAATTTCCATAAAGGTGAGACTTGAATAAAAGATTTTTACAAAATAAAAAGTATAAATTCTCATTGATACCTATTAAATTGTCCTAATGCAAATCACAAACCAGTCAATTGCAACAAAGCTAGGTAAAGTCCAAATTTAATGCCAATACACTGATTCATATTTCTCAAGAAAATATTTTCTACAAAATAGTTTTTGGCAACAAGGGCATAGAATTGAAACTGGGATAAAGCTTACCAAACGTTCAATCTTTTGACATCTGGGGGATGAATAGAGGTAGGAGAATGATTTGAATGGGAGAATCCTTAAATTTCTTTGAACTCGAATATTTTTTAGGAGTACCAATGGGAGTATCTTGAATACCAATTCATGTCATCCAAAGACTTTGGTTTCATTGCAGAACTAGAAAAGGCAGACTAAAAAGAGGTAAGGCTTGAGTCTAAGTACCATTTTAAGAGCATTTAAGCTTCTTAAATTTCAATAGAACAAGTCATTGCTTGGTAAAGGCTAGCATTTTTTCTTGGAGGAAAACATGTTAATTTTAGGATTAGAAGCATGTTTATTGGACATGGTTCAATGTTGCTTAAAAAGTTTTGCAGAAAGAAATCTTTGAAATGAGGGTTTGGGAAGAGGAGGAAAAAGAAAAAGAAGAAGAAAAATTTAAAGAGGATAAGAGAAAATGGTTTTTGGAAATAGAGAAATTTTACATGAAAAAGTTCTACAGGAAGTTGAAAATAATAAATTATGGCCAAATATTAGGATTGGTGGCTGAAAACTATTTTGGAGAAATGGGAAATGATATTGGAGTACTTACCATGATGAACTGTATTTCTATGTAAAGTTGAGGAGCTCTTCTTGTCTAAATTAAATTTTTAGACAAAATTTTCAATCTGTCCACGATACTAGTTGATGTTGCATGAAAATGGAGTAAAGTCCATTCTAGCATATAGCAAAAAGTCGGTTCATTTCTAGAAAATATGTGCAGAGAGATATTTTCAAACGATTTATTGTTTCCAAGTTTCTTCTAAGGCTTTATGTTTACAGTTTTTATCTTGATAGGCAAAGATTGATTAGGGGTTCTCGTCTCTTTTTCATGGGCTTAATCTATTCTTGGGTTTTTGGCCTTTTTACTTAATTGGTTACTTTAATTCATTGAACTTTTCTCAGTTAATTTGCCAAATTGCCTTTATGGTCATAATTATCCACATTATTAAGCCCTTTATTTTCAATATGGAAATTTTTATTTTCATGTTGAAAATATTGACATAAAGTTTGATTTTGATTTTTGACTTTCTTTGTTTTATAAAAATGACATTACTAGTTTGATTAACTATCATAGGCAAAATTAATTTAATCATGCAATGGTGTTCATTAGAAGACCTAGGGAGGTTTAATGCAATCTTCACGTAAGAACTCACATGAATCACATGTTTCTAATGCTTAGACGCTTAAGGGGGTTTTGTGTCATAGTCGCAGAGGGACTTGGACAAATTTTGGGTGTGATTTTAGATGATGGGAAATTAGGGGATAGGATCTAATTTGAGTGTGATTGTGTATGATGGCAACTTACGGAAAAAGATTCAAATTAGTGTCTACATTGGGTGTTGACATTGGGGGCCCATATTGGGCACCTACTTGGGAACTCAGAAAAATATTAGAGTGCTCACATTGGGCATTTGCTAGGCACTTACTCTATGGGCACTCACGTTAGGTGCTTGGTTGGGAGCTTGCTAGGCTTTTTGGCCTAAGTATCTACACTTGGGTTTTGTACCCTTGGTTGGGTGCTTGTCTTTGTGACAATTTTAGAGTATGATTACTCCTATAGTGGGATCAGATAGGTGTCACTAACTATCATGAAGTCAGAAAAGGATTTGGAAATTTTTTTTTAAGAATGAGACTGTCTTTGCTAGTCTCGAGGGGAGTGAAAGAGGTGTATCCAAGACTTGCATTCAGGGAAAGACTTAGGGGGTTTAGTTGGATTAATATTGCTCATTCAAGTAGATTTATTGAGTGTTGAGGTTCGATGTGTGCTTTTTCAGTATTGGTAAGAGGGAGGTTTTCTTCCAAGGACCTAGAATTGTATCGACTTTACTCCTTGTGAGAGGTGATTTCAAAGGTTTGCTTAGGCTTTGGGTATAAGTGTGTGGGTTTGTAGGTTGGGATGAGGTTAGGTTTTATTTTTCTTTGTTTTTTGTGTGAGGTTTAAGTGTAGTCGAGGAGCTTTCTAACTTGGAGTTCCTTTGGGATCGCATTGCAAAGATCTATGTTCTCTTAGAATTTAGGCATTTTTTTTAGATTTGTGAGGTTATGCCCATAGCTAGAATGAGTCTTATAGATCATTCGTTGCTTTGATTATAGGATTCTTTTTAGATACCTCATAGAGGGGTTCCTTTGGGACCTCTCGAGATATATTATCACATTATATCACTTTTTGTTACTACAAAAAGGATTTGTTAGAAGGATAACACTTTACAATATGAATGCTTTTCTCTACTTCACGTGATTGCTACCTTATTGTTGAAAGTATCTCTTAGTGAGTCTATTTTAGGGCCTCACAATGATTGTGGTTTTCATGAGCTGCCCATGTTTTTCTTTGATTGGCTAAGCATTAGTCAACCGTAGAAAGTCACATGTGTGTGCAATATTGTCAGACCTCAGGTGTTTGTTGTGGGAGTTAGAGTATTATTGTATTCTTCCTAGCATGGAATTTCTTGAAAAACTTTTCGTTCATGAGTTTCGTTGCTTTCATAACATCAAGCACTTTTACTAAGATCTGGATGAGACCGTCTTCAACATTGATTGTATGTGAGGTATAGCTCATGAGTATGATCAAGAAAAATTGAAATTATACTTTTCTTTCCAACTGACTAAGATAGCCGCTGGACACTTTACACAGTTAAATATTTATCTCAATACTTAGTTTATTTTTATTATTCTTTCTTTCTTTGAATTGGTGCGTAGATCTTTGATCTTTGCTTTTTGTGCATTTTTAAGTACAAGAATATAATTTAATAGAGTAGATGTTTTGGCATGTGGAGGGGGTTGCACTGATGGTGACTAACCCTCTCATGTGCCCATGTTGGGCACTCTTCTTAAGTGTTTGTGCCAGACACATGTTTTCCTAGGTTCCTGATCAAGTCACCTTCTTAGCTATTTGCACCAGGTGTTTTTTTCCCTCGCACCTTGATTTATTTTTTCTTCTTCTTCTTTTTCTATTTCTTTTTTCATTTAGGTCTTTACTAAAACCATTGGGACTGCTTAAGATTTTGTGTCCAAAATATGGCATTCAACCATGGACTTAAAGGAATTTTCCTTAGATTTACAGGTTAGTCAATTTTTCAAGTTTTAAGATATTCATACGTTATTGAGGCAAGTTTAATGTGTGACAAAGGCACTTCAAGGAGATGCAGAGCCTTCTTTTATTAAGTTGTGTTGCAAGTCCCCTTGAGGGGGGATCATTAACTCTTCTAAAGTAGCGCATGAGGGTGCATGTGAACCTCGCTATAGTTAATCTTTTGAATTAGATTTGATTGGATGCCTCAATGGTAAAGGCTTATCATCCTACTTCTTTGATCAATTTGAATTTAGTTTGATGCGTCATTGGTGAAGTTCCAATCACAGTCCTAAGTCATTTATTGCGGACATGGTGGGCATCTTTTTGAAAGTTAGGTATTGTGACGACATTTTGCAGAGGATCTAGTTTAGAGGGGCATAACGCCGTTAATAATTGTTGAAATAAATTTTGATTATAAGCTTTATCTATGAGGTCTTTATTGTTGGTGTTAAGTATTGAGATAACATTGGAGCTTGAGCCTTGCTCAAGAGGTTTCATCGTTGGGCATTAAGTCAATATGATGAGGAGTGGCACATTGGCCATATAACCTAAGTGGGGTGGTTTAGTTTATACATCTTTGTGTTAGAGCTCATACACCTATCAGCATGAGGGCATAGTTTATGCATTTTTTCAAATGTTAGAGCATAGTTTAGACACTTTCTCAAGTGTTAGAGTATATTTTAGACATCTTCTAAAGTATCAAAGGATAGTTCAAACACCTTCTCAAGTGTTAGAGGATAGATTAGACACCTTCTATAGTGTTAAGAGAATAGTTTAAACACTTTCTCAAATGTTAGGTAACTAGATATCTCCAAAGGGACTGTATAGTAGATGCTAAGAGATGTTAAGTGCGCTCCGGAGAATGTCACATCAGTGCTTCAAGTAATGTAGTCAATAATAATAAACAATGAGTATGAAAAATAACATTCATCCATGTAAATAATTATAGTAGTAAGGTGTCATCCCTATGTGCTTTGGCACTATTTTAAAATAAAGGAATACTACAAGAGAACAAGCTTTCATAAATGGATTTTGCCATCTCTGAAACTAATTTTTCCATCTCTAAACTAAAATTAAGAAGGAATTTTTTGTCTCCCAATCCGTGGATGATACCTTCGTTAGTAAATTAGATGATGAAAAAATAATCTGTCGGTAACTTTTTGAGATGGAGAATTTCCATCTCAAAATCATCAAAACATGCAATATGATGATTTAGTTTATAAGGTGAATCCGTCTTTAAGTATATCTTTAATTTGTCACAAATTCATCTCTCTTTGTCAAAATTCTATTTGTAAATTTGTTTCAAAATTCATATCTAATATGTCTTAAGTCCATCTCTAAAAGTTTGTGTTTGAGATTGAAATATATCTCTATCCTGTCTCAAAACCATCTAGAACTTTTGTCTCTATTCCATCGGTAAATATGTCTTTAAATTCATCTCTAATTTGTCTTAAATCCATCTTTAAAGAAACACAAATTCATCTCAAAACTATTTCAAATCTATCTTTATTTTTGTCATATTTCTGTCGGTTAATGTGTCTTTACATCCATCTCTAATTCATCTTAAATACATCTATAAATGTAACTTCTTGATATAAAAATTCATCTTTAAATTGTCTTAACTCTATCTTTATTTTTTTCATATTTCTGTTGGTGAACTTGTCTTTAAATCCATCTCTAATCTATCTTAATTCAATCTACAAAAGTATTTATATTAAATTTAAATTTTGTCTATAATTTTGTCATATTTTTGTCAATAATTCTTTCTCTTATTTCTTTAATAATAATAATTCATATTTCAATTATATCCAAACTCCTCTTTAAATTTGTGTCTAATCATATTTAATGTGAAGATCAAAAAACCCCTACATACAACTATGCTAATATCGTAGAAAGCAATCAAAGGCATAATGTGAGTAAAGAAGAGCCTCGTAACATTCAAAGAAGATGATGAATGAAAGCATTACAAAAAATGCCCTATGCTAGGAGTTATAAAATAAAGAACTATCATAGTATGATATAAATAGCTTCTAAAAGATTAAGCAAAAATAAATAGACAACATTTAAGAACTACTTCCCACCAAATTGTTGTGGCTCTCATGCTTCGGATCTTCCAGGCATGTAGTGGTTAGTGTCCCCCACCTCTTGAAATATTTTGTTTAGTATCCCCTATAACATTTCTTCTCTTTTTGGCCCTCCTCAAGAGCCTATTCTAGCCTCAATCTTTCCTCTTCCCTTCTTTTCTTTTCCTTTTCATCGTTCCTCTTAGCTTCTTCCACCATCTTAACATTAGTAGCACACATATCCTTCACTGGTGATAGCTCAACAATCTTGTTATCAATGTCAAGGCAATATGTGATTGTGATGCATTGCTGTGTTGTACTCCCACATAAAAATGGTTCATCTCGATTCCATACACTTGTCCTTTAGATGGGCCACCAATTATTTCACAATAATTTGAAAAATCAAATGTAGGCTGTGTGGAGTGATCAATGCAATTCCTTTTGGCTCTATACTCCTCCTACACAAAAAGCAAGACGGACGTAAAAAGTCAAGTATAACCACAATGTTTTTGCATAAAAAGAAATTGGATAGAAAAACAAACATTTAGCTTTAGTTTCCATACATATCACAAGTAAGAAATCTATATCAATTTCTTGGTGAGCTAACATGCAACACTCAAGAATGATTTATTAACAATGTCCAAATTGAGAACTAATTATATTATTTTACTGTAATAAATAAAAAATTTCGTAAGTAATGAGAACTTGATTTTAATTACCATTATTTGAAGTCAATGTCAAGCGGGGTTAGTTGTCATGGATAGCATGTTATTCTATAATATATTATATAGATAGACACAGCATGATTCAAATTACTAACCAAAAGTGCATTTTGATGCTTCTAGTTGTTTCTAATAGTCACAATTCACAAAGTACAGAAAAGGATATGCTTAGAATTAGACATGCACATGCATTTAGGCATATTATAAAGAAGAATGGTGTGAAATTAAATGTGTATATTGTGTGGATCAAATCCAAATGATGGATAAGTGTTTCTTAAACATTGTACTTAGTAATTCTTTTTTATTTGGAGTCCACAAATTCTCTAATTGCTCGCTTTTTATGTATACACTCGAATACCTCAAAATTAGTTACCTCATGATCCAATGCTTTTTCCTACAATAAAATTATAATACATGAGCCTATGTGAGTAAAACAATACCATAAATATTTGAAGAACTAGAAACTACCATCTTTTGCTTGTGTGCTCCAAAAGAAATTGAACCACAAGAGTGCTTCGTGATGAAGCCATCTTTCTCTGTCATTTGATTTTTTCTACCAGCTTCAGATTTTCTTGAAATCAGTTGTCGCCCAGTGCTTCCTTACTAAATCATCCCAATTAGTATTTTGAGGTAGGCATGTTACTCTGTGTGGAGTGTGTTAATGTGGATAACCTCGTGGAAAATTCCTTCCCAAACTTAGTCCAAGGTTGAGGTTGCATGCATGTACAAGCAAAGATAGATTTTAGCAGCTATCATGTTGAGCCCCTAATGCTACGTCACACCATGTATCTCATTCAAGAAACAACAATATCCCAAAGTTCAAAACTTAGCAACCCCACAACAAGTATAGTCCACGAATACATTTAAAAGCAAAAAGGTAGCAATTTTGCTTGTAAATAGCAGAGTCTTTTAAGAAGTACCACAAATACCTTCAAGGATTCACAAATCAAAAATTACCTGTCTAATGATAAAAGAAATTCTTCGCCAAAAGATGCAATCTTTAATCTTTGATGAGCAAATGTCCACTTCAATAACTGTAAATGTGGTAAACAGAAACCATAAACAGATAAATTCTATTATAATATTAAACCAATTCAATTCAATACTGGACATAAATACAGTAATAATATTTAATTATAATGAATATAATCTACTCATACCTCACTAATAGAATAAGAGCACATTTTCACTTTTTTCCCCCACTTTTTTAATACAGGAAAAGATTAAAAAACTCAAAATAGCATCATACTTCCAATTCCCCAAACTAATACAGTCATTATTTTGGAATCTCCCCCGGTCTCCTTCCATCTTTCTTTCGACATACTTAACTCTTCATTCCATGCTTTTGTCTCCATGTAATCAATTAAAACACCCCCAAAAACTTAGAGAAAGGAGGAAAAATTCACTCTTCTGGCTTTCTATTTTATAAACATAAAACTTCAAAGTTTAAATCATAAGCACAATACTACTCATGGCTTCGATTCTCCATTCCACCAATTTTTCCTTCTCATTCTCATAAAAGAAAAAACATGGAAAAAAAAAAAACTAAGGAAAGAATTACTTAGAAGATCAAACCCAAGCCAGTGAAACCGCAAATTGATGTTTCTTCTTCAATAAATTTCGAAGAGATGAAATTTAGTTTAGGCAAAGTTTTCTTGAGATTGAAAGACAAGAAATCCGTGCAGCCGTGAAGATCAGAATATCCAAACCCTTATTCAATGGGAGAGAAAGAGAAGCTGTAAAATCAAGAAAAAGGGAGTCGTATGTAAACCCTATTGGTAAATTTAGGAGGGAAATCAAGGAGGGTGGAGGGAAGAAAATTTTGGAAATTAGAAGGTAATTAATTAATAGTTTTAAGGAAAAAATGCATTATTATAGATTTTACTTTTTAAAAAAATATTATTGTTATGTCATATAAGTATTAGAATTCACATGTTTAATTAGAATAATAAAATTATCATTAATAACTATAGTAGTTAAAGTTTCTAAAATAACAGCATTAATAATATATAATAAATGAAAAGACTAATTTAAATATAAGTTAGACAATTATTGATATTTATCCAAGTAGATTACAAGCTTCATAAGTTATTCACAATAATTTAATTTGAAATACGTGTTAAATATTCATTAATAATTATAAATTTCATTTCATTGCATTTGCATATAATTATAATGTAATTAAAATTAATCCAATAATTTGAGATTTGATTTTAAATTAATTATTTAAAAGCTCATTTGGTAAAGTTTGAAACTCACTATTATTTAATAAGGATTGACTAAATCAAGTTCATCATTTTATATATTAAAGTGATAATATATATATATATATATATATAGATGCAAATGAGTTGAATTTGAGCCAGTTCAAGGCAAGCTGAATTGAGTTCAAGTTCAATTTCGAGCCAATTTCAAACCATTTATATTTAAATTTGTGACTTGCAAGTCAATATAAAGTTAAATATCATTTTATATTTTATTAATATATATTGTATTACTATTATTTTTTTCGTGTTGAGCTCAAGCTCGAACTTGCAAATATTTTCAACTTACTTGATAATCTAAATTTAGTCAAATCGAGCTGAGATTGAGCTTAAAATTTTAAATTCATCAACAACGACCTTGAAAATTTTCATCAAACTCGGCTCAACTCGACACTCGACTTGATTGCATCCCTAAATATTTTTAATGTTATGTTTGGGTTGTTCAACTCGTGGTAAATTAAAGTTGCTATTTTTTAAGTAAATTAAATCCAAGCATAATTTCAAACTGAATGAACAATTAAAATCAAACTTAAACCTTTCAGTTCGGATTTGATCTCTGAAGGCATTTTCATTTTTTGGTGAAAAGAAATAGTGAAAAGTTAGTTATAAATGTGCTTTTGAAAATAAAATGTTGTTTGGAGGTTTTGTTTAAAATGTAATGATTATGTATGGTTGAAAATGAGTTGTTTTTGAAAAATATAGTATTTTTATATTAAAATTCCAACAAATGTGAGTATAAAAAAAATAAAAAAGTGAAAATAGAGAGAGGGTATAATAGTGTGTTTGGAAAAATGTACTGAAAATAAAAATATATGCAAAAATATAATAGAAATTGATAATTTTCTATTTTCATTTTTAGGAGGAAATAAAAAATGGCTTTGAAAACAATTCCCAATGGGCAATTTTTTTACGCTATTCTATGTACTTCATGTAAGTGTTTTGTTATAAGTGTGGCTCTTCGTTATTCATCTAACCAAATGGCTCATATAATTGAATTAAATCATATGAAATTGGGCTCCATTTTGTCCATGAGATGGATTAATTTAATTATTAAATTAATTAATTTAATTATTTAAAGCTAATTTGGTAATAGGATACCCAACTAGAAGCTGATTTAATTAAATTGTAGAAGTTCCATATATGTTGCATTTATATATGAATCAGGATAGTCAATGGTTTGATATTTGATTTTAAAATAACTATTTAAAAGCTCGTTTAGTAAAATTTGAAAACTCACTTATTATTATTTAAAATAACTCAAATGCAATTTAATGTGTTACAATGATTAAATAAATTGAAATTAAACTTATTTTAATTGGGAAAGACCTACTTGGGAGCTAATTTAATTAATCGGAGTCTAGAACTCTAGGGCCGCTAGTTTGCACTCCAATTAAGCTTTATAAATTTTATAAATAGATTAGTTTGTTTAATATTATATATTCCACATCACGAGTTGAACTCCGTTTATCTTATCCAATTAATCTAATTTATTTTCTACATTTCCTGTTTGAATTATAAATATTAAAAATTAATAATTTTAAGAGGAAATTGATAAAAGATTGTGTCAACGAAAGAGGTTATAATAAATATTAAAATAAAGATATTAAGCTTATCTTGTTCAAATAAAATAATTAAATATCTAGTCTGATCCCCCACCCCATACTTATTAAAAATGATACAATAGATTTGGTTGGCGTCTATACTAAAAATTACCCATGTCATATGTGAAAAAATTACTCATTACATAATATCCAAATTCCATCAATTATTTAAAAATTATCTAATATTGAAATTCAATGTATAATGATAAAAACATTTTATATATAAAATTTAGAAATATTATTAATTTTTATATAGTAGTATATTTTCCACTGTGTACATATATATTCATTTGAACTTATTATATATCAAATAACACTATTTAGGAAAAAAAAGAAAAAAATTAACTAGAGAAAAGACGTTGGGAGAGAGAGAGAGAGGTACTAGAGTTAAAAATCTTTACTAATTCATTCATAGAATCTTTTGTGTAGAATTTTAGAATTGAGTAGAGATTTGGTTTGGGAGAAGGATAAAAGAAGTTATAGATGAATGTTAAGACAAATAATTTGTCTCAAATATATATCAAAATTGAGAGAGACATTTCCGTCTCTAATCCGTCCAAATGTTACATATCCAAGACGGATTTTTTCCATCAATAAAATAAAACAATGAAGATTAATATTTTCCAACATATTACTAACAAAACAACTTTTTGTCACTAATTTCCATCTCTATTTGTCTCTATTTCGTCACAAAAATTAAATTGAATGTATATTTTATAAAGTTAAGACAGAATTAAATTTCTATCTTCATTCTGTCTTAAATTTTCTGTCTCTAAAATTCTATTCTCTTGTAGTGGAAAAGTAAATCCTAACTCATTCAAGAACATTCTATTGAAAGTACTCATAAGCCAGGAAGGGAGGCCATTAGCAATACGGTCAAGTTTTTTGGAAGAAATCTCCTAGAGCAAGTGTTACCATGATATCAGGGTTACAGAGCATGCCTTTATCTTTGCCTTCATTTTGTTGTCATGTAGCTTCTTCTCTTGGTTAGTTTAGGAGGCAGACTTATGGTGTTCTTTAGGGTGTTGACTTCACAGTGCAATCCTCCACTTTTGTCTTCTAAGTCACTCTAGTGACTCTTTTGTGAGAGGTGTTATATTTATCGATAGGATAGAACCTTATCCTTGGGTCCAATTGCGTGCTAGGTAGATATTGACGGTCCTTTTGTCTTCTTTCCCTGGGTCACCTCTTGAAAGTGCCTTGCTTTTTGGCCACATACTCTTTAAGATATCCTTGTTGGAACTAGTCGATTAATTACCAATGATTTTTCTTTGTATTCCATGCTCCTTGACGAACATTTATCGTGCTCTGTTATTTTTTTGCATTCGAGTAGAAAAAACTTATTCGATGTACTCATCTTGCTTCTTATTCAACTTTTGGTGCACTCTTGAATTCATTTGAAACTAATCATACACTTGTCAAATTTGATTTATTAGAAAATTTCTATGGTCAGTTAGGCAAATAACTTCATAGGTGTTAGGTCATTGCACTTTAATCAGCCGTTTAACGAAATACTTAGTTTAATTAAGGGCATCTATTCACTAAATTTTTGAAATTTTTATTTTATTATTTTTGTGTGTGGACATACATCCAAGATTAATTTTTAAATTTCAGAGAAAACAATAACATTATTATTGCCAACTGTAATTTTTACGCAACATAAAAAATGAATCCGAAAAGTAGTATCAAAATCAAGTCCACAAATTTACATTAATGTAATTGTCTGGATCACAATTCAAAATTTTCATGTTTGATTTAGGTTGTGATGTAACTAATGCGATCCAATATTCCCTTCTCTGCCGAATGTATCTGTACACCAAAAAGGAACATTGAATAGAATACCAAATCACCTGATCCATTTTTGCATCTCTCCCGGCACCACATTCATTAGGTGAAGGACAACTCCAAAAATCAACTCGCGCGTGGAATATTGCTCTCGTTTTGGTAAATGAAAAAGTAATTTGAGCACTTTCACAAAGTCCACACAACCGTATATTGCTTTGGCATATGAGGAGGATTCCGAGAAACTAAGGTTGCTCACTTCCAACCTGTACGCATTGACTGTCAAACTGATTTAAGGACAGGAAGATGTGTGTGCGCATGCTTAATGTTTCAACCTTGTTTAAACACATTTAACACGCACATTATTTATTTAAGTTGATGCCAAAAGAAGTGGTGGAAAATACAAATAACTGATAATTTTTTTTTATTGTATTTTATTTATTACAATCAAATTTCTTGATAATATAATTGGAAAATTGATCTGTACTAAATATGTCATAATGATGGAGCTGTGGGCCATGGGCCATGAGTGGAGATTAGGAATTTTTAGAATTGAAGTTTGAGCTGTCGGCAGACTTTTGCTGTTCAGTTGATACTTCGTCCAAGTAGTGTTTTGGGTTGGGTGGCCTCATGATCTTTGAAAAATCTATTATATGGGGTTTATCTTTAGCGAACCAAAAGAGGAAAAGGAAGAAGAAAACACCAATTATATAGTTGATTAGGTGCTTACGTTTTGATACCGACTTTTTACTCATTTGAATGTTAAATTTTGGCTCAAATTAAGTTAGTTTTCTTTTTCTCGATTATTTGTGTATATATATATATATATATATTATATAGACCTACACTCCTTCAGAAATTATTAAATTTTCTCTTCTAAATTTTATAATTATGAAAACCTTTCTTTTGAAAGTGCCCAATTAAAAAAAACCCAAGTAGAAGTCGAACATGGTTCATTTTGCTCTCAATCCAAAAAGATTAAATAATTAATTTACTGAATAACCATTCTGTCCCGAAATATATATTCATAACATTCATATATTTACGAAATGAGTGTAATTGTAATATTTTTATAATTGAGGGGGGGGGGGTTGGTTTTGTAATATATTGATAATTAAATGTATATGTAAAATGCAAATATTATTTTCTTCTTGAATTATCAAAGAGTCCTCAAATCTTGAAATTTGTTATTTGAACCAAATTTAAAGAAATCCAATCCTATAAAATTAATTTCACTTCCTCCCTCGTTTCTCCCCTCTCTATCTCTTCCTCTCTCTTGTCTCTTCCCCACTACCTTTTCACCCCTTAAATCTTCTTCATCCCCAGCACCCTCCATTTCTTCCCTTCCTCGGTGTCATGGCCTCCCTTCTTCACTTTGATATCCTATTCTCCCTCATGTTTTCTTTATTTCCCCTCTCTCATATTACGTACACATTGCGTAATTATAAAACTATACATACACTAATTTATTTATCCAAAAGAAAGGAAAGAGAATTAAAGGATAATGTTAGTTTATGATAATGTTATTGACCGTACAAGACAAATATATTCACTTTAAATACAGAAAAAGGAAAAATTGTTTGCTTGTTCGCTAAGTCAACTCCATTGCTATTTTCACTTGCCCCTTTCCTTGGCAATTACTTAGGTATTCATTCACTTTCATCATATGTTATAGGTAGGACGTATATAACTATATATACAGTTAATCACCTTCATCTATATATGACATACGCTAGTTGAAAAATTATGCTTGAGGCAGTAGCAAAACAGCCTTTCAAGAAATTTTTGTGTTCAAAATTGTCATGGTCATTATTTTTCCATCATGTCTTCGAAGACATCTCTGCTTTCTAAATATTAAGTTTATAATATTGGAATAAGCACTAGGGCAAAACTATTTTTAATTTATAAGGCAAATGCATTAACAATTGTTAGTCTGCTCCATAGATAATGATCACCAAAAAACTTACACAAATAGCTTTTTTTTTTCGAATGGCTACTTTTCCTTGCAATGGATATAATCATATAACAATATCTAACTCATTGCTTTTTTCTTTTTTCTTTTCATTGTAATTATAAATACATCATATTTGCATTCCCTTCAAGTTTCATAATCTTATTAAGTTCTGTTAATTAGCAAGTTATAAGAATTATTGGGCTATGGGTTAAAGAGTTTACATACATAAATTTTTTACTGACGTTATTTTTCCCCATTCAAAATAGTTAAAAAAAATTAGAAAGGAGAAATTGGTATTTTATTATTTCAAATGGGGTGTCGATACAATTCATCCTTCTTTTATTAAAAAGATTTGATAAGGTGATTTTGCTACAAAATGTAGAATTCACACTTTTGGGATACTATTTCTATCGCATTTCAGATTTTGTTTTTTTTGGGCATATAATTTTAAATGACAGCTGAAAAATCAAAATTTTAAATATCTAATATTTTTATCAATGATGGTATATTATTATTTTGAGCCATAGTGTGCCTTCAGAATGAAAATGATCATTTTAGCCAAAAAAAACATTCATCATATGCGCACCTCTTCAATTCAAAAGAAAATGGAAATTTAATTCAGAACAAAAAGAGTAGTTGGTAAGCTAAATTTTAGTTGGTGGGCAGTGGCACAATCCAAAATTTTGTTTGTCTTCACATTGCACATTTTATCTTGGTTAGGAAAACAGGACAATGTACTTCTTCACCCTAGCCCAAACCCAGAGCATTTGTATATGTACTTCAAATTCTTTCTTTTTTTTTTTTCACAATATAAAAGACATTCTTTTTATCTATTTTTTAATAGAAAATATTGGGAGTGTTATTATTACTGTTGTTACTAATAATAACACATATAAAATGTTATAGTAATAATATAAATACATATAAACACAATATTTTTATTATTATTCTTATAATTAAAAAAATTCATTAATATCAAATTCCACCCCCAAACACCAATACAAAGGTATTGATTTGACATTAACAATATAAAATATTTCTTTCAAAACATAACCAAATATATCAAAACTCTTCAAATCCATTTTTTAACTATTCTAAAAAATATAACTAAATATCAATCATATTCCTCAACCCTTATTTCACATTCTCCTACAATTCTTTTATTATTCGTTCTCTCAAAACATACAATAAATACATAATAAAATCAAACATAAAGCATATCCGAACACTATCATTACTTTTTTATATACACATACTAATCATTTTCAAGTCTATATTACATATTTTTTCAACTAGAAAACATAAAATAATTGAAATTTATTAACTTATTAAGCAATTATTTTTTTTTCTTATTAAGTAATGGGACCAACGATGAAAATTAACTAATAACTTTTGTCATGAAATAGTTTGACTGAAGCTGTGAGATGAAAAGAACGATAAAACTCAAAATAAATGAAAACATTATTTTCATTATCTTTCTTATATGATATCATGAGAATGTCATATTAACATCATAATTTTAACCTTCTACGCCACTCATCAAAAGGATTTCAATTTTACATAAAAACCTTCTAGATCTACTTTGCAAGAATAAGAGGCCAAATTGCACAGCGCCATTTTGTAATATTTGAAATTCGTTCATAATCTCCAATAAAATAGAGATTTGTTCCTATACTTTTTGTATTTTCTAAAATCATCCTATGAGCACTCGAAATAGAATGTGTAATTCATGCATGTGCATGTGAGATTGGACATTTATTTTTATGCTTAAAAAGGACAATCATGTCATTATTTATCAGCTTTTAGATTTTTTTTTTCAAGAAATCAATTATTGAAATTAAATCATATAATATTTATTTAAAAAATTATTAAAAGACATAAATAATATATTATTATATAAGATAATACATATATATAATATAAATATATAATATAATGTAAATTATAATATAATGTATATTACCACCCCATCCCACCCCCCGGGATGGAATTTAACATCTCAACTTACGTTGCCCGTTTGAATTGTCGGATGGAATATGTATTGCGTAGATGCCGGCAAAAATGCTTTTCAGTGTTACGGGTTTTCCACCTTATGGGCTCATTACTGCAACTTAAAAAAATGGGAACCCAAAAGAAGTTGTATATGAGCCCATTTAGTATTATGTTTCAACACCCAAATATGTTTGACTGCAAAATTAATTTAGGTTACCAACAATGCAATTGGTGTAGCAATAATGATACTATAAAATCAAACATATAATACGGTGAACTAATGCTACTTAATCAAAGACCACTCAACATCACATCTTGTAAATTGATTAAATCAAATAGCATAGTTTACAAAAAACATCTCCATGAAAATTTTTATGAGATTTTGTTTGTTCCCCCTTCAAGGCATCAACACATTAATTTAGAAAAGTAATAATTTTTGGATGAATAGTTGAGAATTAAATCAACAACAAATCTTCAAGGGTCATTAATTTCATTACCCAACAATTAACCACTACCAAAATTCTATAAATTAGAATCCATTATCAAATATAAGCTAATATTAGAAATTAAGGTCTAGCTAGTCATATATATATATATCATTTATGGTGCGTAGTTGGTACCACTGTATATTACCTCTAGCTAGACATATATATTATTGTACTAATTATTATCATCATCTCCTTCTTCAGTCGAGTCACTCACAACATCGGAGGATATTGAGGTAGTACAATAATCCTTTAATGAAGAGGGAAAGGTCGGTGTGAAAGGAAACACTTTTTGCCAACAATTTTCATCCATTTGCAAAAATGCTTCACAGCAAGAAGGTCCAAGCAGTCGAGGTTGGCGGCTCAAAACGGAAAATATGAGTTCATGAAGGCATCCACGCATGTCGAACACGCCGCTGAGGCACTCCACCTTCGGCGGCGCAGCTATGCCTCCTGCAAACAACCCTAAGTCGCCGAGTAATTTGGCGAGGGCTGGTGTGCATAGCATTGAACTGCATGTCATAATGAGGATAATTGCCTGAATGACGATTTTATGTTTAGACATTGTTTTGTGTTAATTTGTCATGTGGATGGCTTTAATATATATGAAAAGAGAGAGTTACGGTTTTGAAACTGTAGCATTTTGTTTTTAACGTGTTTCTTAAAAGGAAACCTTTTCCAAGAATTTTTTTGTGTGCGCCTAATTCAGTTTAAACTTGGCAATTAATAATCATAATTGCGGAAAAGAAAGTTAATTTTGAAGTCACATGTAGCACTAAAATCCAAATATCAAAGCTCAAAAATGCTAAAATAACTAGGCTACATATGAAACCAAAGATCTAAACATGTCATAGATTCAGATTTGGTATGAGGATTACCTTGATTTTTAGAAAATTAAAGGAAGGTGGAAGAAGATCTCAACTCCTTGAATCTGTCTCTGCAGCAGCACAACAGAATCCAAGCAACTTTTGCCCAACCAAATGAGCTCCGATTTGAGTGAAATTTGAACCATAGGAACACCAACTTCTTGATGTATCTCCAGTAAAATAATCAGTTCAAAATGAATCCAGAAAGACCTCCAAAGGTTGGTCCAAAGTCACTGCCCAAAATAGAGGATTTCCAAAGGTTAGCAATCCAATTGTCTTGCCTCTAATGATAAGATCCACACACCAATGCACAATCCAATTCTCCTCAATATGAACTGGAGAATAAAGTGGAGAAATGCAAGGATGAAGGCTTGATTTGGAGGTAGGAGATAAAGAGAAGTGAAGCTTCAACACATTAGGCAACACTTAGGAGTTGGAGGGAAAATGAGAGAATCTAATTCAAATTTGCAATTCACACATTCAATGAATGTGGTCACCCCCTCACACTATATCTATATGTAAAGGGAGGATGGTGTAATGCCAAGGTGGCATCACACCTTCCTCAAGGTGGCCGCTCACTTGTTCTTGCAAGTTGGCATGCGAATTTGAATTTTTTGTGTATTCAAATTTTATTTGGAATCTTTATTTAATCTTATGAAATATTTTATAAATAAATTCTAATGCATACCAAATGAACATTTTATTTGAATTTTCTCTGCAAAATTAATTCTTCATTTTAATTATTAAATACTTTAATTTAATTAATTAACATCGACTTAACTCTTTAAGTCAATTTGCATAACTCCTTAAGCAAGCCATTGTTGACTTAACACCATAAGTTAACTTGATCAATTGATAGTTGTGTAGCACCAAATAATTAACTTCTTAATTAATTGGTAATTTAACTCATTAAATTAATTAGATCAATTTAACAATTAAATTGATCAAGTCAAAAATGACTACAACCGTCTCCCTCCAAAATCATTCATGAAGGAATGTTTTTAACTTTAGAAAATCCCCCTTCATCAAATAGGATTTGCAATTAGCTTTTGTGTGTGACCCATTAGATTCTACCATTCATTAAATGTAGGCTCACAACTCTTTATGACTTTAGAATATTATATATTTACATTAGTTTAACCTACTTTAAACTAATTGATTCAATTCATTCAATCTTTATTAATTAAAGAGTACCCAATATCCGTAGTCTACATCGAACCTTAAGCCCATGGAGCCCAACTAATTGGCCGAAGTGAATGCTTTTGGAGAATTCTAGCTCTATGTATACCATGCAAATATGGTCCTTTCGTCTCCTATCTCCCAAAAGAAACCTAGGATAAGATATTTATCAGCTCTCTAATAGCCTCAATGCTATGCTTCTATTCCCAATGTTTGATTCCTCTTTAATACCTCATCTTTGTAAAACTCCCTTTTCAAATTATCATACTATCTTGTGTAAGAATTTCCTGGAAATGATCATTATAGAATACATAGAGGATGTACTTACCCTTCACTATGATGGGGAGTTAGATCCTATTTTGGATCTCACAAACCTCTATATCTAAGTAGCTCATACCCAATCTCCACCCAAACAACCCGTTACATGGCTAGGGAAGTGTCAAAGTATGAAAACCTAAACATAAGGTTACCATGGATCCTTAGGTTGGAGGACTAATTATATGAACTAGTGCAAGTTGGAAAACTTGCCACTACCGACTTGCCACTTGGGCTATCTAGTAGATTCTTTGGGTGGGCCTTCAGTGCCTTATTCCTTAACAAGCACTCACTAACACGCATCTGTATCTCATATGGGATTGCTAATGAAATGAAGCAACATCCAACCTTTGGATTTATGCATCATCAGTTCAAGTCAATCTAGATCTTAGATGCCCTGTCTCATAAGATCCTATGATTTAAAAGATTTAAGACACGATCATGTAAGACTTATTCTATGACTACCACCCAGTATGGGACCAAGTCTTGTAGTCTTGTGTGATCTAAGGGCCTCAACAAAATACTAGTGAAGTAAACATAAGCATTAGATGAAGATGGCCATTTAAAGAATATCATTCAATCAAAATTATGTCACAAGTGAAATAGTTTACATGCCAATCTAATTGGCTTGCAGGGCACTATTTCAACAAATTTAAGGTTGAAGTCTTGCATTAATGGGCATCATTTTCCCCTATTTTTTTTTCTCTACTTTCTTGCATTTTACAATGAGTTCTAAAATATGTGTTTTAAAAAATTCTTATGGAAGTTCAAAATAGGAAATAAGAATTGTGTTGGAAATTGGTCACCTTTGACTAAATATTTAAGTAGGCTTAAAGTATTAATTTCTAAGAAATTGATGATCCTCGAAATCTACGTTGCAGGTAGGTGTCGATAATGTGAATAATTGACTAAAACCAATTTCAAGTGAATGAAAACTTAAAGGTCAAATTTAGCTACTTGATAATTGGCTAAGGAACTAGGACATAAGCTAATAGGTTGAGAAAAGAGAAACTCTATCCCACATTGGAAGATGAGAAAAAGGTAGATCAAAATAAATAGCTTAAGTATGGAGGTAAGGGATAGGTCCAGCAGGGGCATCACAAATATTCAGATAGGAGAGGACCTATATGTTGGTAGGTTCAATCCAAGCCACATATGTGCTATTGCTGGACTATTTGGTTGGCCAGCTTGATTAGGCTAGGGTTGGGCTTGGTGCGAGTGTGGTTGTGGTTGTTGTTGTGGGCTTAAGATTGAGATTGAGCTCAAATTAAATTAAATTGGGCCTTCAGTCTAGTATTAACTTTTTGGATTGGATTTATCTAATTAAACTCTCCAACTCTTTGCAAAGTTATTACTTTTCAGTGTGTAAAAAGTTGGAAAAAAATGAATAATTTTCTAGAAATTGCAAATTAGTGTTGGGAAAGCTGGAAAATGAGTAAAGTAACTTCTCTAACCATCATTCTTTGAAATTTCTACTTTGGTAAAGCAGTTGTTATGTTGGAAAAATGGTTGCCATTCTACTACACCTTTAGTCCTATAAATAGTCCTAGATTATATCATTCGAAACAAACATTTTCATACAACATTTCTTTATTGTCCAGTAACAAAACGAGAGTTTCAAAGCACTTGAGTTTGAGTGATCAAATAATGTATAGTGTTGCTATTGTTTGATATAACTTTGTATCTTGGGAGACAATAGTCAGTTGTTGTTAGCACTAGTGTAAGGTTAATTCCACTTAAAGATAGAGAGCTCCACTATCGCCTTAACTACTTGTTGATTGCAGGTTTCTAATATTGGAGTAACAATTTTGAGATGAATTATTGTCTCTATGATCAAGACATGTAACTAGATTTCTATTCCTTTAATTGCCAACAATGCTTCTACCACTACACCAATTCCAGCTCATGGAGAAATATTGAAAAAATTATCTACAATTAACTTTAAAAGGTAGCAATAAAAAGTGTTGTTTTTCCTTATGGCCTTGAGCTTTGTTAGTTTTTGAAAGGAGATGCTTCTGTTGTAATTGAAGAGGACATGATGTCCAAAAAATGGGTAGGTTTTGATGCCTTGAATCAAAGTGATTTTTGTGTCAAAACTACATTCTCAATGGAATGGATGATTCATTGTATGATGTTTACAATCCTATTAAGATAGTTATAGAGTTGTGGGAGTCAATTAGTAAGAAGTATCAGGCTAAGGTTTTGAAGAAATTTGTGGTGGCCAAATTTTTAGACTATAATATGGTGGATTCCAAACTTGTAATGAACCAAGTCCAAGAATTGTAGGTTATTTTACTCAAAATTCATGCTAAAAACATGGTTTTAAGTGAATCCTTTCAAGTAGCAGCAATTATTGAAAAGCTATCGGCATCATGGAAGGATTTCAAGAACTATCTCAAAAAAAAAAAAAAGGAGATGGGTCTTGAAAATCTAATTATTTGACTAAGGATTGAGGAAGATAATAGGATGTTTGATGTCAAGATGAACAAGATTAAAATAGAGGGCAAAACTAACTTGGTTAAACTAAGTTCAAATGTAAATAAAAAGAAAAAGCACCAAGGGGTTAGCCCAAATAACAAAGGCAAGAAGCTTATGAGGTTCCAAGGGAATTGCTATAATTATGGAAACTTGAACTACATGGCCAAAGATTATTGACTTCCAAAGAAAAATAAATTGTATCAAGTTTATATTATTGAGGAAAGGACTATATCTTTAGATTTATCTAAGTTGAATCTCTTGGTACTGGTTTTTGAAGCCAACATTGTTGATAATTTAAGAAAATAGTAGATTACATTGGTGCCACTCGGCAAATTTGCTCTAAGAAGTCAATGTTCTCAACCTATACTCTTGTCACTGAAAGAAACTGTATATAAGAAACTCAACAACATCTGAAATTGTTGGAATGGGCCAGATTGTTCTGAAGATAACTTCTTGCAAAGAGTTGACGCTGAATGAGGTTTATCATATGCCAAATATACGTAAGAACTTAATGTCAGGGTCTCTGCTAGTGAAAAATAGTTTTAAGCTTGTATTTGAGTCAGAAAAGTTTGCGCTTTCTAAGAACGATCTATTTCTGGGTGGAGGCTATGTGTAAAATGGGTTATTCAAATGTAATGCCTGTAATAAAAATGTAGTGAATAATAATAAAGCCTCTAGTTATGCTTACTTGATTAAGTGTTGTGATTTACAACATATTAGATTAGAACATGCTAATTTCAACACTTTGTGCAGATTAGTAAATTTAGAATTGTTGTCTCCATTTTAAATTGACACAACTCATAAATGTGAAATATATGTTGAAGCCAAAATGGCTAAAACTCCTTTTTAGTTGGTTGAAAGGAGCATGAAGCCTCTAGAATTAATCCACAATGATATCTGTGACTTGAAGTTTGTGCAAACCATAGGTGGGAAAAAGTATTTGTGCAGCCTATATCTGTGACTTTTATTGATGATTGCACAAGATTCCACTATGTATTTCTTTTATGAAGTAAAGGCAAAGAACTGGAAGTATTCAAGTGCTATAAGATTGAGGTTAAAAATCAACTTACCAAATAAATAAAAGCAATCAAAAGTGATAGAAGTGGTGAATATAGAGCACCATCTAATGAATTCTATATAAATTTGGTATTATTCATCAAACAAAGATGAAGTAAGAGGGTTAGAATGGTGAAACAATTTGGCCCAAAATTTCCATATTATATGTTAAAAAATGAACCACAGATAATTAGTGAAGCATTGTCCAATCTAGAAGCACTTTTATGGAAAAAAGCTATCAATAGTGAAATAGAGTGGTCATATAGAATCACACATGGGAGCTTGTTGATCTTCTAGCAGGCCACAAACCATTAGGCAACAAATGGATTCTTCAAAGGAAATACAAGGATGACGGCTCTGTTGAGAAATATAAGGCTAGGTTAGTAGCTATAAACAAAAGTAAGGATTTGATTTCTTTGATACTTATTCAACAATGATAAGAATCACACCTATTAGGTTGCTTATTGCAATAGCAACTCTAAATAACCTTGAAATACATTAGATGGATATGAAAATAGCCTTCCTAAATGGTGAGTTAGATGAAGATATCTATATGGAACAACTTGAGGGATTTCTCATCCTCGAACAAGAAAAAAAAATATACAGGCTTGTTAAATTATTGTACGGGCTAATGGCATAAAAAATTTGACAAAATAATGTTCTTGAATAGCTTTAAATAAATGAATGGGATAAATGTGTATATGTCAAAGGCACTCAAAGTAAATTTATTATAGTACACCTATATGTTGATGATATGTTGATAATGGGTAGCAATCAAGCTGTCATCTTAATTACCAAGAAAATGCTTATGAAGCATATTGACATGAAAAATTTGAGCATCACAGACGTTCTACTAGGGATTGTGATAATTAGAATATCTAACAGACTAATTCTAACTTAATCCCACTATGTTGATAAAATTCTTAAGAAATTTAGTGTGTATGACAATTTTCCTATAAAAATTCCCATGGATCTCAGTCAACATCTGAGCATAAATACTAGTAAATCTATATCTCTAGTAGAATATTTGAGAATAGTAGGAAATTTGATGTTTCTCACAAACTGTAGTCACCTTGACATTATGTGCTTTGTAAAAAGTTAAGTAGATTTACAAAAAGCCCTAGCAATGATCACTGGAAAGCATTAATAAGGGTACTTAGGTTTCTTATTACACAATGGATCACGGGATACACTACATTAGATAACCAGTTGTACTTGAAGGGTATAGTGATGGTAATTGGATCTTTGATACAGAAGACACCAAGTTCACTAGTAGATATGTTGTCACCCTAAGGGAAGTTTTTGTGTCTTGGAAGTCCTCTAAACAAACATGCATAGTTCGTTTACGATGGAATCTAAATTTATGGTTTTAGACAAGGTAGGAGAAAAAGCATATAGCTTTCAAATTTTCTAGAGGATATTCCTTATTGGCCTAAATTGGTTTTTGCCATCACAAGTCATTGTGATAGTCAATCAACAATTGAAAGTGCTTAGAGTAGTATATATAATGGTAAATCTTCTTATATAAGATAATGGCACAATACTATAAGGCAATTGATCTCAAATGGGATAATCTCACTTGATTATATGAAACCCAAGGAGAATTTAGTGGATTTATTAATAAAAGGTTTACCTTGAGATCAAGTAAAACACATGTTGAGAGGAATATGACTAAAACCTAATAAGTTTAAGAGTTGACATAGCAGATACCTAATAATGGTGATTGAGATCCCAAGAGCTTAGTTTAATGAGATAACTAAGTTATGAAGGTTTGTGTGGGCACTTAAACTTATTCCTATGACGTGGAAAGTGTTGTATGGAACGTGGGTGCTAGGTTAAGTTTTGATGCTTAATGATTCCTAGAGCTAGCTAGTGGAGTATATGAGGATACTTTTTGTGGGGGATTACTTATGTAATTGTAAAGACAAGGCTGCTTCATTGTAAACACTCATGAATCTAAGATAGGTGTCCATGGCCAAATTGGACATATTCTAGAAGAATTAAAAGCATAAGAATAGATATTATGTAGGTATTGCTATATTGGTTTACGCTAAATAGCTAAACAGTTCAAGACATCATGTTCATTGATTAGCTAGTAAACCCGATAGTACTTCACTAAGGAAGGTTCAATGCCATAAGCCATATGTTCTAATGTAATAGTTGTTTGCCTGAACTCTCATGTGTCTGCATCAACATTTGCATCATTGTTCGTATTAATTTCCATTCATGTGGGTGACTATTAGAAATTGGTCATCTTTGGCCAAATATCCAAGTAGGCTCAAAGTATTAATTTTTAAGGAATTGGTGATCATTGTAATCTATGTTGTGGGGGTAGATGTCGAAAATGTAAATAGTTGGCTAAAACCAGTTTCAAATGAATTAAAAATTAATGGTCAAAATGAGCTACTTAATAGTTGACTAAGAAAACAAGGAAAAAAGCTAATGGGTTGGGAAAAGAGAAATTCTATTCCACATTGGAAGATAAGTAAAAGGTAGATTAAATACATAGCTTAAGTGTGGAGGTAAGAATGGGCCCTTAGGAGGCACCCTAAGTGCTTGAAGGAGAGATGACCTACATGATGGTAGGTTCAGTCTTAGCTATATAAACACATCACCGCCATTGCTGCCGCCACCGCTTGCATGCTTAGCTCAGCACGGCAAGGTTCACTCTACTAGGCCTGGGCTTAGCATGATTGTGGCTGTGGTTGTGGGGTTGAGATTGCAATTGAGCTTGATTTTAATTGAATTGGGCCTTCAATCCAGTATTAACTTTTTGAACCAATTTTAATTTGGGCCAGATTTATCTAACTAAGCTCTCCAACTCTTTGCCATATTTTTATTTTTCAGCACGTGGAAAAGCTAGAAAAATGTGCAATTTTTTGGAAAATTATAAATGAGTGTTGGAAAAGTTGAAAAATATGTAAAATAACTGCTCTAGCCACCATCTTTCAAAATTCTTGCATTGGTAAAGCGGTTGTTGCTTTGGAAAAATGGGCCGCCTTTTTTGACCGCCATTAAATTGCAACTTTGGTCCTATAAATAGTCCTGAATTTGCATCATTCAAAACAAGCATTTTCATATAGCATTTCTGCATTTTCCAGTAACAAAAAGAGAGTTTTAGAATGCTTGAGGTCGAGTGATTAAATATTGTGTAGTGCTGCTATTGTTTGATATTGTTGTTATATCTTTGGAGATAATAGCTAGTTGTGTTAGCACTAGTGTGGGGCTAGTTCGTCTTAAAGGCAAAAAGCACCACTCTCGCCTCGACTACCTATTGGTCACAGATTTCTAATACAGAAGTAACAAATTTTACATCCAAAGTTGCAAAATAATTGAAAATTATAGGAGAACTTAGTTATTAATTTGTTGATCAATGATTCAATATAAACATTACGAACAAAATAATGTTTCTATAAAGAACGTCTATCTGCAAATAAATGTAGAGATCAGATTTGATATATAAGAAAAAGTAACAAAAGACAAAAATAAACGTAAATTAAAATTTGACTGTTATTATATAAATATTACTTTCTAAGGTGATTTTATGAAAATAGTTTCAATATGATAAATATAAAGAAAAGGAAAAACAATTTCAAGCTTGGAATTAAGCTAATTATATATTTTTTAAAATTATTTTTATAATATTTTTTCTTCTCACAACCAACTCTAAATGGTTCAGGAAAAAATACGGAAAAAAAATAAATAAAATTCAGAGGGAGTAAGAACCTACACAAGCATAGCTAAAATTTCTTATCTTATACCACAAGATTAATTACATGATTTAATCACTTGAACTAATGTAGGATTAGAGTGTAAAATTAGATAGTGTCTTCGAATTCATGCATGCTCTTTTAATTACAACAGAATAAACTTCCACGTTTGAAACTTTTATTTCCTTATTCTTTCGTACTTTTACAAGATTTAGTGATTATATGAAATTATTATATGATAGGGGTTATAGTATCCCTAAAATTACGAAAGCATTCATAAGCTAACTTTAACCAAAACACAAAAGATAACTAAATAATAGAACGTCACATAATTAAAAAAATAAAAAAAGAAGTAAACTATAGACACAGTTAAAGATGTTAAAGTGATGTTTCACAATAAAAATAAATATAATAGAAAGTATTTTTATACAATAAATTTTATATAATGTCACCAAGATATAAACATGATTTGACGTCTTAAGAAAGCATAACATCTAAAGTATGAATCTAATTTTGACCAATTTCTAAAATTTCTCAAAAGTAAATACATTATCACAGGAAATTCTTAAAACCGAAATCTATAATAGAATATATTACCCAGCACCATAAATAAAACTAGTCATCTCCTTTATATTTGCTACCACGAAAAAACAAAGGCGTCCATATATATCCCCTCTATCATTTATATCACACTAGCTAGTTATTATCATCACCTCCTACATTAGTGCGTGGTGTCGTCGGAGATGACGCCTGAGGCAATCCTTGTATGGCGACGCCATAATTCTTTAAGGAGGAGGGAAAGGCCGGATTCAAAAGAAACACCTTTGGCCAACAACTTTCATCAATTTGCAAAAATGCCTCACAACAAGCAGGACCAAGCAGTTAAGGTTGGAGGAGCGTGACCGAAAATATGAGTTCTTGAAGGCGTCCACGCTCGCCAAAGATGATGCACTGATGCATGGCTTGACCTCTGGCGCGCCTAAGTCGCTGAGTAAATATGGCAAGGTTGGAGTCGTACTAGCTAGGAATGTTGAAGTGAATGTGATAAGGAAAACTGCATCAATGAGGATAGGTTTAGACGTTTTCTTGTTGACTGGAATATTGATGTAGTGGTTATATGGATGGCTTTTACATTGCATTTCTCATTGTGTTTCTCAAACAAGAATATTATTGTCTTCTTACTCAGATTGTGTATCATTTAAATAAAAAAAAGGAAAGTATTCCATGATTGTATCTGTTTCCTAGCTGCATGAATAATGACATGGACAAATTCTCCTTTCTTGTCTTCTATTTCATTCTCCATTGCATCTTTTATTTTACTTCATAAATATATTATGTGTGTATTAAATATTTCCATATAAAAATGGTTGATTAAGAATCAAATATACTTGGCATAAATACAATGAGTTGAAATAAGAAATAGAATAAGGAATGTAAATTCATATCTAATTTTTAGTTACTTAGAATTCTATCATAAATTCTTCCAATTTTAGATTTCAATTAGATTCTAAGCATTTATTAAAAAGCTATAATTTATCGTCATGTACAAAATTTACTTTCTCTGACTCCGTTGTAATTTTCTAAAAAACCAATTAATTTCTTTCACTTAACATATAGGTTTATATACTAAATAAATTCTTACTAGCTTTTATTGTAAATATTCTTATGCACAAATTTCAGGTACCTAATGGTCATCCATACAAATAATTCATGAAATTTCTATTTACAACAGAAAAAAAAAAGAGCTTTGGTGACCAAACTTTAATGACCGCATACTACGATCACTAATCAGTGATTGCTTAATGATCAATTAGTGATTGGTTTACATATAATTTTTTTAAAAAATTAGTACATACTTAGTGATTGATCAGTGACTAAATTGATGACTACCTTTATACAATCACCAATTAGTGACTGAATTCTTTTTTAGTCAGTAATACTAGTAACTGCATAAAATGGTCACTTATTTTGTTATTAATTAATGACTCTTTTTTCAGTCACCAATATAGTGACTGTATGAAGAGATAACAAGTTCGGTCATTAATTAATGACTGAATTATTTTTTGATCACTAATTTATGATTTCTTTTGATTGTTGATGCAGTCACTAATCACTATTTAGTGACAGTCACAAATATAAACTTTTACTTTTTACATATTTTTGTATTACATAAGCATAAAATTTATGTAACAACTATATAAGTAATAGAATATTGTAATTGTTATAAATATATAAGTTTTGGTAATAATATGTGTATATATGAAAAATATGTAAATATAAATAATTTCATATATAAATATATAACTATTAAATATTTTTATATCATATTCTAATTGAGCAATAATTTCTAAGTGTATATATAAATACACAAAGAAATAAATAGGAATAATATTCTTATTCAAAGAAAAATATGAGAATTAAGAAAAATATGAGAATTAATTAATATATACATGTCAATAACATATATATAATGAGTAAATACATACCTATAATATGCACATAATAATATTATATATCAATTTGTGTTTGTTAGTATATGTATGGATTACTATATATATTATGTGTAAACTATTTATGACAATACATCTCAGTATGTATATACTATTTTTAATGTATTTGTAATATATTATGATAATTGTTACTTTTATTGAACTTTAAAATGCAAAATAATAGTAACTTATTTATAAAAATATTATAATTATTTTTTGATTTGTAAATATGATATATATTACATTGTTGAAATAAATTTATTACAATGCATATGGTGTAGTGGTTTGCAACTCATTTGAACAAGTTTAAGGTCTTGAGTTCAAATCTCAAAGGGTAGAAAATCTAGAATATAATTTATTTGACCCATTAATACAAGTGGTTACTAATTAGTTACCACCTAGTAACATAATAATTTTTTCAAA
Organism: Jacaranda copaia; assembly: GCA_014898725.1. Taxonomy (NCBI): domain Eukaryota; kingdom Viridiplantae; phylum Streptophyta; class Magnoliopsida; order Lamiales; family Bignoniaceae; genus Jacaranda; species Jacaranda copaia. The sequence continues at coordinate 843,059 of JACGDI010005343.1, read as the reverse complement.
TAATTTTAAGATGACGGTTTTTCTGACATATAAGAACGATCACTAAATTGGTCACTAAAAGGTCAAGTGATTGATTTTTTCTTATTTAGTAACCAATCGAGCAGGTGGAAGATAGCGATGATGACCCCTTTGGTGGCTTGATAGCACAAGACCCTTATGAGGGAGACTCAGATGAGTTTATGGTTGACCTCACATCACACTTAGGAGACAACTTTTAAAGAAGGATCATGTGGTCTATCCATAAAGGAAAGAATTATTTTACCTTATAAGGGATATTATTCGAATCTCTAGAATAGTGTTATTTTTGTTGTATAATTTTTTGAATTCCACAATTAGTTTCCCTCTATTTAAGAGAGATGTTAGATAGGATTGAGGTGTTAAAATTTTTTAGTATCATTTGTAATTTTCTTTGTATTCTAGCAGCTTCTATAAAAGTTCTCCAGTCCTAATTCATGTAAGTTTTTGTTTTATGAAATAAATTAAAGTTTTATTATTCTTGCGCACTCTTATATTCTAGTCCTATTTCATAATTCTTGACTTATAGCCGGCAGTATTTTATATTTTATATCTTGGTACCATATTGGTACCAGAGCCAAGTATAATCTAGGACTTATCAATCCATAAAGGTCTTATAGACTAGATTTTGGATAAGAAATCTAAAATCTACTGTTTGAAGCCGGGAAACCTATAGTCACGTTTTGCTAAACAATAATGCCTGTGTTGGTAGAAGGCCGTTGATAGGGCCTTAGTGGCGTATAAATTGTTGATAGCGATAATAGTTAAACTATGCAAAGATTATCCAGATCTGTGTTTAGAAGATCTAATGGATTTGAGAGTGAAGAATCTTCTCAAGCTAATAGCTCAAAGATGAATGAAGAGATTATTATCTCCAAAAATTTTGAGAAAAGCCTCCAATATTGGAAGTTGCTGAAAAATGAGCCTAATCAAGTTTTATGAAATTGGATCATTTGATTTTGAATAAGATTATATCATTAAGACATTAGAGAAAAGGATTTCCTTAAAATGAAGAGGTGAGACAATTTATTTAATCTCTAAAAGCCTTATTGTGCCACATAGAAAAAAAGTATTGCTATTTACATATTGGATTGGTCCAAGCAAGACTACAACCTCTAACTTAAAGGGGGCTTAACAAAGCTGTTTTAGTTATGGTTCATGATCAATGCCACAATAAGTTTGAAGATTTCTTATTGGGAGTAGTGGAAATATCCTGGAAGGATAAATTCACTTTAGATGTTTTTCCAATTTTTCTGTGGCAATCCACGACTTAAATGTACTTGATGCATTGGTATTAAAAACCAAAACCTATGGGTATGACATGGATGAAGCTACTAGTTATGTCTCCTTGGTATATGAAGTTCATTGCAAAATAATGAATACCATTTTTCCTAAATTAAGGACTAATCCTAAGCAAATAAACTCAACAAGAAGAGAAATTACTCTCTTTATAACAAATTGTGCTAAAAGCAATGTTGCAAAAAAACTATTTCTTAGGATCAAATCAATCTCCTTGAATCTTGGATGATGGAAAGCATTGCTAAACCTAAAGAGGTAGAAGCTTGACAGGTAAAACAAATCATCCAATATCTTGATGGGGATGCCGAAATTAAATTTTCACAAGATAGGAAGGTCAGACTTCATATGAGTAACAAATCTCAACCGCCAACCCCAACAAGGTTCTCTACTTCTTCAATACCTTTATTAAAAAAGAAAAGAACCCTTCTAGATATTTTTAGGGTTAGCAAAACTGAGGAACAAGTGAGCCAACTGGAATACTCAGTGGAAATGCCCGAATCAAGTCAAGAAAGAACTCTAGGCCAACTTCACCGATTGAATTAGATATGGGATATAATATACTCATTGTATATGAGGAAGTTAAATTTCCTAGAAGAATTTAGAAAAGCCTTGACAAACCAGCTAATAAGCTGAAGAAAAAATGATTCTTGACTTATTATAGTCCAAGAGAACAATGGTGCAATATTACGTACTATATGGAAGACCAAGTCCATCAAGATTTCTTTGAATGGATCAAAAAAAAAATGGAAAAGAAATGAAGAATATTTCCCATTTCTTTGAGCAAAAGTTTATAAACTTTTTAAAAGAGTCTTATTAGACATATATAACAAGAAATGGAAAGCTTTTAAGGTCTATCCATCCTCCATGTACTAGCATAAAAATATGTCATGATAGTCATGAAGCTAGTGTAGTTCCTTATAAATGAAAGCTCAACAGTGATGTTAATCATCTTGCTAAGCAAAAAATTATACTAATATGTGTCTTCAATCTATTGGTCAACAAGCTTCTAGAATTGACAAAATTGTTGCTAATATGAGTTGTGATCCGACAAAATTTGTCAAAAAGGGAGAATCCTCTAAAGTTGTATCTTTAGTTAGCAGCCTAGTAGATTCAGTCCCATTGAAACCACCTCCAAATCTTAAAGATGGAAAGTTTCATTTAGAGACTAGAAAAGATTCTAGATTTATGGAAGAATTAATGATCAAACTTTAGAAACTTAAAGTTTGTGAAGAAAAACAAAAGGAAACTATTACTAGTCTTAATCTAGAGAAAAGTAATAATATTCCTTTAGAAGAATCTAACCTCAAATGTGAAGTTGAGGTAAACAATTAGCATTCAAAAAGAAAGTCTCAATGGTCAAACCATTTTATCTAAGGCCAACTCCAATGGATCTTTAATTAGAAGAAAAATTGAAGTTTGCTCAATTTGATGGTACCTCTATTGTCGAATGGAATATAGATGGTATGTTTGAATATAATATTAATATTGTCATCAAGTTCATGCTTATGTTTGTATCAATAGCAAAATTAAAAAGTAATGAAGATTAGCAAATGGCTATAACCATTGTTACTGGATTTACTGGACAATTTCAAGGATGGGGGTATTTCTATTTATCAGAAATTGTGAAAAAAGATATCTTTGAGGTAATTATGAGGGATCTTGACACCTAAGAAGAAACTAAAGATGTTGTCAATATACTTATTTATAATATAGTGTCTCATTTTATTGGAACTAAAGAGATCCAAAAAGATCAAACATAAGAACAATTGATGAATCTCAAGTGTCCTACCTTATCCCAAGAACATTTCTGTTGGAATAAGGATGTGTTCTTCTCTAAGGTTATGACTAGAGTTGATTGCCATAGGACTTTTGGTAAGAAAAGTTCATATTAGGCCTATCTCCTTTATTTGCAGAAATGATTAGAAACAAGCATAAAGCTAAATTTAATGGAATAATTCCATATTCAAGTATGACTTATGGAGATCTTGCCTCCAAAGTTATGGTAGAAGGAATTAGGCTTTGCAATGATATTAAATTAAACTAGCAATTGGAGCAACGAGCATTTCATAATAAGGAAATGCTTGGTAACATTTGTGAATAGATTGGTTACTAGCCAATTGAATTCCCTAAAAGGGATAAACATAAGAAAAATAAAGATGCTTATCAGCATCACAAAAATGAAAATCTTTATAGGCATCATAAAAAGAAAAAGAAACATTATAAAGAACAAAAGGATGCTAAGCATCAAGAAACACCATTATCTTCTTATAAGAAGAAAATGAAAATGGTAGTTTGCCATAAATCAAGCAAAGTTGGCCACTACACTAGCAAATGTTGGTTAAAATGAAATATTTGATCACTTGACATCAGTGAGGATTTAAAGAAAGCCTTATAGGTAATTCTCCTAAGTGAAAAAGGAGAAGATTTTGAAGTTCGAATTCTGAGAAAAGGCTTAGAAGGAAAACAATTCTCTGAAGAAACTTTAGATTCTTCTAAAGACGAAACTGAAGAACAACAACATAATAGCTATAAAGAAGGATGTGAATGTGATAATTGCTTTGCAAAAACATTATGTCTAAGCATTAATATGCTTACCAAGGATGAAAGATTTATCCTCGATCTTATAGATCAAATAGAGGATCCAATGAAGAAAAGAGAAGCCTCAGAGGCTTATTTGGTTGAAAACCCAAAAGAAAATAAAGAGACTAAGCTCTCTCAAAAGGTAAATTTTTTTTGACAAATGTTACTCTTTTCAAAAATTTTTGGAAAGGTTAAAAAGGCTAGTGGTTAAAAACCTACAATACAAAAACTTAAAGTCGATAAAAATTAGATTAAATTTGATATCACAGACCTAAGAGTCAAAGTCTTTTATTTATAGGTAAATCATGCATCACCTTCTAAAAAATAAGAATTTGAAACTTTAGATGATGAAGAAAGAGAACTAGAGAAATCATATCTCTAGTAAAGAACTTGAACAATGTTAGTGGATTAACACCGTTGATATGGTTGTATCCCAAAAATGGTTACTAAGGTTACCTTAGTAGTAAACAAAGAATTCACACTAGAAGTTGAAGCCATGGTAGATTCAAGAGTAGATATTAATTGTATCTTAGAAAGAATAATTCCTACATGATATTATAGCAAAACAACTCAAGTGGTTACTGCTGCTAATAGACAGTCGCTTGTAGTGTAATATAAACTTTCAGATGCTGCTACATTCAACAATGGGATATGTGTCCTTTTGCCATTTATAATGGTAAAAGGATTACCACTTCAATGGTTTTAGGAAATATATTTTTGCATTTGCTTTTCCCAATTGCTTCAATTGATGAGAATGGAATCACCTCTAATTTCAATGGGAATCTCATCTACTTTCCTTTCACAACTACCCCTTGGTTTTATATTATTAATATGTTAAATTCTCTTATATAGAAAAAGAAAAATTTCCTAAAATCCTTAAAGGATGAAGTAAGCATAAAACAGCGTAAAAGCAAGTTAGAATGCCCAAAAATCAAAGAAAAGATAAATCTTTTCAAGAGTAGGCACAACAACAGATCTGTGTTGAAGTTCATAATGCCTTCTGGTAAAGGAATAAATGTGTTATCTCTTTCCCTCATGAGAAAGGATTTGATTTAAAGAAAATTAGGACCAAGGCTAGACTAATTGCAATGTGTTAGTGCCATTTGGAATTATGTAAAAGGGAGATTAATGATCTCCTACAAAAAGGCCCTATTCGAAAAAGTTATAGTCTATGGAGCTGTCCAATATTCTATGTAAAAAAAATGCTACTGAGCTCGAAAGGGAAGCTCCTAGACTGGTACTTTTTTTTTCCTAGACTAGTACTTAATTATAAGCTGCTTAATAAAGCATTAAAATGGATAAGATATCCATTACCAAACAAGAGGGATCTCCTCAATAGGCTTTATCAAGCCAAAATATTTTCAAAGTTTCATATGAAATCAGGATATTGGCATTCAGACATAGAGGAAGATCAATACAGCATAGCATTCACTATACCTATCGGATACTTTGAATGGAATGTTATGCTATTTGGCCTTAAAAATGCCCCGTTGAATTTGTAAACATTATGAATGAAATATTCAATCCTTACATAGAATTTACTATTGTGTACATTGACGATGTTGTTGTTTATTCACATGATATTGATCAATATTTTAAACATCTAAGAATATTTATTGATGTTGTTACAAAGGCAGGATTAGCAGTTTCTGTTAAAAAATTGAGCTTATATTAGCTTAAAGTTACATTTCTACGCCACTATATTGAAAATGGACTTATTAGCCCAATTCAAAGATCAATTATATTTGTAGAGAAGTTCCCAAATGAAATAATTGATAAAAATCAGTTATAAAGATTTTTGGGACACCTGAATTATATTTTATATTTTTGTAAAAAATGGCTATAGATTGTAAGCTTCTATTTCAAAGGCTTTGGAAGAATCTATTACCTTGGACAGAGGAACATTCTAAAACTGTTAGAAAAATCAAGGCTAAAGCTAAAGAGCTTTCTTGTTTGGCTATCGCCAATCTAAATCTTTATAAGGTTGTTGAAACTGATGCTTCAGATATTGGCTATGGAGGAGTTCTAAAGCAAAGAATTCTAGAAATGAATACTGAGCAACTATTTAGATATACATTGAGTTTATGGAACCTAGCACAATAAAATTACTCCACTCTCAAGAAAGAAATCCTTTCGATAGTATTATGTGTCACCAAATTTGAAAGTGACCTACTAAATAAAAGATTCTTAATTATAGTAGATTGTAAACCTGCTAAAAGTGTTCTTAAAAAAGATGTTAAAAACATCACATCTAAGAAAATATTTGCTAGATGGTAAGCATTATTATCATGCTTTGAATTTGATAATGAGCATATTATTGGCAATAAACATTTTGTTGCTAATTTCCTTATTCAGGAATTATTGTAGGGATAAAAAGATGCCCAGAAAACCCCTTATTAGGGACAAAGATTCCAAACAATCCAAAAAGGACAAGACCTTTGCTAATGTAGCAAAACAAGGAGCTAAAGCACCTGTGTCTTATAAGGAAAACAGATTTAACAAATAAGAAGATGCTTATTCGGCAGATGTTTATGAGCTAGCTATATCTCTAGAGGATGTTAAAGGAAGAGAATTTCCTTTTGTTCCATACTCATGGATTAATTTGTATCCAATCAATCCAACTCTTAAAAGGATGCCTCTTGATTATATCACTGATATGCATCTTGACAAATATTTTCCCTTTACTTATAGGGATAAAAATATTTATTATTACAAAGCCATCTTAATAGAAATCGGATCAGTCCTTATTGAGTTAGTTGGACAAAATAAGGATTTGATTTCACTCATTAATCATGCTTATAGCAAACTCATTCTAAAAAAGGTAATGACATTTAGTGAATGGGGCATTCGACCTCAAGAGGTTAGGCATTTAAAATATCAATAACATCTCAAAAGCCCAAGAACATTTAATTATTTTGATTGTATGAAAGCTTGGGAAGTGACTCTCTTATATGTGAATACTCAGAAAAGATACAGTTGGTTTTCGATGTTCCAACTAGAAAATTCTTACTAGGTTTTTCCGGCTTGGTTTAAAACCTAATTCGCTACTTGGGGAATTAACCAATCATTTTACCAAAAAATGTTAAGGAAATATTTTTCCAATTTAGAGAAGCTAATTAGCTTTCAGGAAATGATATTAAAGTCCTTTTGAGAGTCCCATGGGTCCTCAAGTGGGCATACACAATTAGGTCTAAATGGGAAGACAAGTTTGGGATCCTTCACAAAGGAAATTTCTTGTTTAGAAGGGTAGTTATTCAATGGTGGAACAATTTTGAATTCTTCAATGAAGAAAGCACCTATGCCAAAAAGAGGATTATTTATCTCGCCCCAGCAAACACAAATGAGGATACTCCTCAAAACAAAGCAAGAAAAGTGTTTAAAGAAACCATGTCCAAACTTTCTAAGGAAGACACCATGAAACTCATTAAAGAGCTATTTGGCTAAAAAGGGGGGAAGGGGAAAGAGAAGGTGGTAGATAGTAATTATGAACCCTTTGGTGGCCCATGACACAAGACCTTTATGAGGGAGACTCAGATGAGGTCATGGCTGACGTCACATTACACTTGGGAGACAGCCCTTAAAGAAAGATTACGTGGTCTGTCCTTAAAGGAAAGAATTATTGTACCTCATAGCCTCATAGGAATATTATTCGGATCTCTAGATAGTCATAATTTTGTTGTTAATTTTTTGAATTTGGCAATCTGTTTCCCTCTATTTAAGAGAAATGTTAGACAGGATTGAGGTGTGAAAAGTTTTTAGTAGCATTTTAATTTTCTATGTATTCCAGCAGCTTCTGTAAAAGTTTTGCAGTTTCAATTCATGTAAATTTTTGTTTTATGAAATAAATGAAAATTTTATTTTTCCCGCACACTCTTATTTTTCAATCCTATTTCATAATTCCCGACTTATAGTCAGCAATAGTTTAGGATATAAATATTTTATATTTTATATCTTAATTTAGTTATTGATTTTTGTTTATTTAGTAACCAATGGAGCTTATTTAATAATCACTAATTGTGGTTACAGTTGGGTTTTTTGTTTCAATTAACAATTTCACATGGATCGTATGCAGATTATTGGATATAACTTCATTATTTTATTTTGATAATTAAACATTTCAATTAAACTAAATCATAGTTAAGTAAGTCCCTCAATTACGCTAAAAATCTTTAAAAGTAATTTAATCTGAAAATATAAACAATATACAATTTCATATTTAAAGTTTGAAAGGCTTTGGCCTTTTTTTTCCTACCTATATATATAATTATTCACTTATATTTTATTCTCTAAATTAAGATGTATTCATAGTATTCACATATTTTTTGTTAATATTTTTTAATTGCAATGGTATGCAAGAATAATTTACAAAACAAAATTTAATTAAAGCCCAATTTTTTGGTAAATATATGTTCGTTTTCTAAGTTGTAAGTTATGATATTTCTTTTGCATTTTGAAATAACCCTTTATTATTATCTTCATAATATTTCTTTCAATTTCTTATTAAGACAGGTCATATTTTGTTGTATTGGCTATTGGACAATACATTTTCTGGAATTCTATTTTCTTTTGTTAAAAAATATTCCATATATAGTTTTTGAAGAGAAGGATTTATCATTAATTAGTTTTACATAAGTAAAATACATTTTCCCACACTTTCTTTCCTCTTTTTCTATTCTATCTGCTAAAAATAAGCCACAATTTTTATTTAGCGAATGCATTTTTAACATATATATATGTATGTATATTCTATGTTCTTTTATTACTACTAAGCCATATATTGTTTTTGGAAAGAAGTTTCTAACATTTGTATTACGTAGAAGAAATATATTTTTCTATTAATCTACTGGAATGATGTGTTAATCATATTTATGCCACATAAATCAACTGGATCTGGCTATTTTATCCTAATTCAGAGTCCATCTAACTTAAAATAATTTTACGTCAAAATATTATGATGCATGAAAACTAATATTGTTCATATTGTGTTATTCTAATTCAAAGTCTATCTAAGTTAAAACATTTCTACATTTAAATATTATGGTTGACAATAAATATTGTTCATATTTGTTCCACCATAATTTATATCTTGCTAAAAGGTTTAGATAAATATTTGATTTTAGAAAGTAAGATTGATATGGCAATATAAGATCCTAAAGGTTGAAAAAATAAAAAATTAAATAAAAGAGCTCAAGTAAATACATAATAAATATAGTAATAGGCTAGCGAGCCTAATTAATTATGCTCATCAAGATGGTACCCACAATTAAGGCTATAAATGGATTGAATTTTAATTTTAATTTGATTCAAATTTTATGGTTTTTATCCAATTAAAATATTCGACGAATTAGATTCAATTATAAATATCCATAATCCAAAATAAGTGGAATAAATACAAAATTTGCAATTTGATTTGTTAAAAATTTGAATTCTAACTTTAATTATTTTTTTATTAAATTAATATTCTTAATATAGTATTAATAAACATTTTAAAATAAAGTTTTTATATTATATTGAAATAATATTTATATTAACGTCTATATTATACTATTGATATTGAATCTTTAACCTTAAAAATAAAATGAATATTGATAAAATGTTAAATATAATAATGTATAATAGTTTATTTATGCATTAATATAATGTGAAATAGGGGTCTAATATTTAAATATTTAACTTTTGGATTAATATATAATAAAAAATTATTAAAAATTCAAATTTGACTTAAACTTAATTTATTATACAATCCAAAAGAAAAAAAAGAAAATATTAAATTAGGTTGGATTTTTTTATTGAATTTAAGATATCCATAAGATTCGGATATGGTATTGATTAACAAAGATCCTATGGGGTATCAGATTGGATTCGGATATGAATTTTGATAATCGAATTCAAATTCGGATATGACTTATTCGATCCAAATATGACCCTTTGACCACCCTATCCATACTCAAGTGGGTTGAAGCCTATTAAGTACTTAATCACTTTAAATGCTAACTCATAAAAAATCTATAGCTATAACTTTATGCAAATGCATTATGAAATAAAAATCTCATTAAATTTGCTGACTTTTGTAAAGGATCCCAACTCTATTTTGAACATCATCCTCTAGCGCCTAAGTTGTCCCGATCTCGGGTTTTAGCAACTAAGTTGTCCCGAGAGGTAAAAACATAGAGACTAACCAGCTTGAAGTGCACATTCAATGCTGAAGCTAGTACCTAAAGTGCATCAATTATCGGATGAGATGCCAACGTAGTAGGCACCACATCCTAGGGAAATAGTACTGTAGCTAACTTAAGAAAACACTGATGTCAATTATTGAGCCCTTGCATCAGAGAGAAGAGACACCCCTCAAACTGAATTAACATACTTTATGGTGCTTTCATCATTTTGTTTTCCTATTATAAGTTATTCTAGCAGATAGGCTTTTCACTTTGAGTTCTAAGTTTCTCATTTCTACTTGTAAGAACATTTTGTTTGCAGTAAGTCCAATGAAGTGTGCACATCAAAAAATGTAACAAGAAGCATGCAACATCAACTAAGTAACAAAGGCTTTTTGATGAAGTGACAGAAGCGCAGCTAGCCATATTTGACCCATCTCACAAGAGGAGCCAATATTTTCCTAGTAATCTTTAGCTTCAATTGCATTGACCTTAGAATGGTCTTGCTTCTTCTTATTTCTTCATGAACCATATCTAGCTCCTCATTGGGGTCTCCTAGCAAGAGCAAAAACTAGTGCATAGAACATAGCGTACAAAGGGTGGAATATATCCAATCTTTTTCTAAAAGTACATTCTAGGATATTTTTGTATTTATTGCAAAAAGGAACTATGACTAACTTGCTTCAAATCATAACCTATACTAGTAGAATTCCTAGAGTGCCTAAAATGCTACTATTAAAATTGCTTAATACATTCTTAGGGTTCATGAGGTTATTAGCTAGTCTTTCATATTTTTAACATTCGAAAAGTGTCATGATGTTAACAACTACTCCATTGCTCGGTGCTTGCTTATAGTTTGTTGTCAAGATTGCCTGCCACATATAGCTACTTTACATATAAAGCCAAAATGGTGGTTAGTTTGCTAAAAATTGTCTTTATTTTGTTAAAGGTATGACTATTGTTAAGTAGCTAGCATTGTCACTATCACTTTAATCAAGAATGTTAATGGCTTGCTTTTGTCCCAGACCATAGTTTCCTTCCCAACAACATCAATTTGAGTTGCTGGTGTTGGAATGGGGAGTAGAACATACCATACTACACTTTAGATTGGTCTGGGTAAGAAAATCCTTCATTTCTTCATTATACTAGATGGTTTTGTGAAGCCAAATCATCAACTTCATAGCCTTCATCCTACAAGTTTTCATTGATCAAATCCTCTCTTGCATAGTCATCAATCGACTACCTTTAACTTTGTGATTGAGTTTATTTGCAAGATTGATCGATCTATTGATTAGGGATCAATTCTATTGCATATGGTGGATGTACTTCAATCTTAACCTCCTACATTCTCACATCTTCAAAGGTCAAATATTTTACTAAGACTTGATTAATAATTGCCCTTTTTGGGATGGATTAGTTGCTATTGACTCCATTTTGAGGTACCTCAATTCTTTTGATTATTTTAGACGTTTGGGATATTAAATCTACAAGTCAACCGGTTCGATTTTCTTTTATTGGGGAAACTTTGTGGGCCTCATGAAATTCCTCTATTCTTTGGAAACTTAGACCAGTAGCTTGACATGCTTGACGTAACTTGTCTTGTCCACTAGAGCATTTTCTCTACTAGGTTGTGGTAGCTTTGTATCTTGCTTTTGGGCCATCTCTTAGCCCTTTATTAACATAGATGACATTAACACTTGCAACATTATAGGATGAACTCTACAACTTGGGCATTTCTATGGGATGAATTGGTGGCGTCATTAGTATAAAAAATAAAAGTGTTTCATTTAATCTCCTAATTTTTTTTATTGGAATAAATCCTTATTGATTTCCTTCGCTATTCTATTCAGCCACATGGGTAGGCATTTGAGGGTATCTTTGTTGAAGCTACCTGAAAGTAAGAAAAATATTAGTTGAGTGAATCCATACGCTGTAAAACTACAATATTATTTCAATTCAAGTTCTTTAGCTAATGGCACTTGATAATATTTTGTTGATTTTACTTTGAAATTTAGGCTAAATTAATGAGAACCAGAAGAACAATGGAGCGAAGCAGAGTAAATGGTCGAAAAAGACATGTTGTGAATAGTAACTTAGTGGCAGTAAATAGTAACTTTGCATTAGGGCGCAAGTTTTTTGTGCCCTAGTGTAAAGTTTCTATCCAAATTCATAGCAGTAATAGAATTCTTATGCTAAGGACCAAGTCATGTACGCCTAAGCAGGTGGTGCAAGCCCATAGGTCTAAGACTCGATTTTTGTGGGTATTTAATCAATTTTCTTTTGGAATTCATTATGAGAGACACATACATGAGGGTTTTTAACTACTTTTGAGATAGTTTAATGAGATGGAGTTTAGAACAAGGGTGCTGGGTGTTCTCATCAGATTTGTGAAATTTAAAGTTTGTTCTTGCACCTTGATTTGAGATCAATAAAATTCTTTTCTTTGTCGGGTGGATTAGGCATTTCACTGAACTACGTTAAATCTTATTGTCAATTGCATTAAATTTCATTACTATTTATTTCATAGTTTTGATTCTAGATCATTGTAAGTTACAACAAATTGGTATTAAGAGCCAGAATTGATAAAATGTTAACCATGAAGTATGAGGTAGAGAAGTTTGTTGAAAAGAATAATTTTGGGCTATGGAAGATGAAGGTCTATGCCATCCTGTGTCAACAAGGTTGATAGAGAGAGTTAAAAGATAGAGGTTTCTTTCTAGAAACGCTGACAGACAAGAAGAGTAATGAGTTTATGGTGATGGCTTAAGGTACTCTGATGTTATCATTGGTAGATGACATACTAAGAGACATCGCCACAAAATGTATACTAGTAGGACTATGGTTAAAGCTCAAGAGTCTATATATGATGAAGTCCCTAGCAAATCAGCTATATCTAAAACAAAGATTATACATGTTGAAGAAGAAGAAAAGTACATCTATTACTCAGCATATTGGTTATTTCAATAAAGTAATTCTAGATCTCACTAGTATAGATGTTAAAATTGAAGATAAAGATTAAGCATTGATTCTTTTGTGTTCACCACCCAAATCTTCTAAGCACTTAGTCTCTACATTGTTATATGGATGAGATACAATTTCAATGGAGGATGTAAAGGCTTCATTGAATTCCACTGCATTGAGAAAACATGTCTTGGGTAGTAACAATGGTGAAAGTGAGGAAGGATTGATGGTAAAGACGAGATGGAGAGAAGGAGAAAGGAGTAAAGGTTGATCGAAGCCTTAAACCAAGCCTAAAAATTGTGACAAGTGTTTTAGTTACAGTGGAAAGGGGCACTAGAAATAGAATTATCTAGAATGAGGAAAGACGAAAGATGCAGATGAAACTTTTGATCAGAAATGGATGATTTCACAGGGATTGTTGAGGATGAGTCTGATGGTGGGCTTGTTCTCAATGTTACCAAAAGCTTACTAAGCTCTGAGTGAATTTTAGATAGTAGTTGCTCCTGCCACACGTGCCCACATGAAGATAGGTTTACCATTTATCAGAAATATGATAGTGGTAAAGTGCTTATGAGAAATAATACTTCATGTAGGGTTGTAAGAATTGGCTTAGTGAGTATCAAAATATACGATGGCATAGTAAGGACCGTAATAGATATGTGTCATGTTTCATATTTGAAGAAAAATATAATTTTGATGGGTACACTAAACAAGAACGGTTGTGAGTATATAGCTTGAGATAAAGTTCTACAGGTTTTCAAAGGTATACTGCTTATCATGCAGAGAGACAAAATGAATGGTTTTTACATCTTATAGGGTAGCATAATTTTTGGTAGTACAGCTATTTCATCATAAGTTAATTACACTATGAGACTATGGCATATACGGCTTGGGTATATAAGTGAGAGAAGAATGCTAGAATTGAGCAAACATGGCTTGCTTGCTGGAGAGAAGATTAGAGAGCTGGATTTTTGTGAGTAGCGTGTGCTTGGCAAGCAATAGACGATCAAATTCGACATTGCAATTCATAGGACCAAGGGCACCTTGGATTAAATTCACTCAGATCTTTAGGGGCCTTCTCTGGTTTCTTTAAAAGGAGATACTAGGTATATGCTGACATTTTTAGATGACTTCTCATGGAGAGTATAGGTATATATGTTGAAGCATAAGGATGAGGTGTTTGTCAATTTCAAGAAATGAAAAACTTTAATTGAGATGCAGATAAGAAAGAAAATCAAGTGCTTGAGGGCTGACAATGGATTAGAGTTCTGCAATAAGGAATTTTAGGAATTCTATGATAAGAAAGGAATTGTGAAGCATCACATAGTTGTATGTACACCACAACAAAATAGAGTTGTAAAATGGATGAACATGACTATCTTGGAGAGAGCTAGATACATGCTTATTAACATTGGATTGTCCAAGGATTTTTGGGCAGAAGCAATCAATACTACTTGTTACTTGGTGAATAGGTCACCATCAACTGCTTTGGACTGCAAGATACCAATAGAAATTTAGTTCGGGTCTCTTGCTGATTACTCAAATCTATGAGTGTTTGGGTGCTTAACCTATGCTCATGTTTGTGATGGAAAGCTTGAGCTAAGGGCTCGGAAGTGCATATTCCTAGGTTATGCAGATAGAGTAAAGGGTTATTATTTGTGGTGTAATGATGACAAAGGCTCTAGGGTGATTATTAGCAGGGATGTGACTTTTGATGAGTCTACAATGAAGAAGAAGGTAGAATAGCCCAAAAGCATTCAACAAGGTATTAAGGAGAAAGTAGAGTTTAAACTTGACACTCCACAAGTTTCAAAGGGGAAATAGAAGGTTGTAGATGAAGTTGGTGTGAGCGTATTGTCACCTAATCAACAACAAGAAAATAATTCACTACAAAACTATCGTTTGACTTGTGATAAGGCGAGGAGGTAGATCAAATCACCACAGCGATTTGCATATTCAAAACTAGTAGCTTATGCTTTAAGTTCGGCTGAGTAGTTTGTAGGAAATGATCCAATTTTATACAAAAAGGTAATTTTCAAGCTAGATTCTGATAAATGGGTTGCAGTTATGAGTGAAGAGATAGAGTCTCTACATAAGAATAGTACATGGGAGCTATTTGATGTACCCAAAGGGCAAAAGATTGTTGGTTGCAAATGGATCTACAAGAAGAAGGAAGGGATTTTTGGGGTTGAGGATGCTGGATACAAGATGCGTTTGGTTGCTAAGGGTTTTGCTTAGAGAGAGGGAGTTCACTTTTATGAGGTGTTTTCCCCAGCTATAAAGCATATTTTCATTCATGTTTTACTTGCCATGGTTGCTCTATTTGATAAAGAGCTTGAGGAGATGAATGTAAAAATAGCATTTTTGCATGGTAAGTTGGAAAAATAAATCTACATGAGTCAACTAGAAGGATTCATTGTTTTTGGGAAACAAAATCAAGCATGTCTTTTGAAAAAATCTTTATATGGCTTAAAGCAATCTCTTAGAGAGTAGTATAAAAGTTTTGAAGCATTTATTACCAAGATAGGATACACTAGAAGCAATTTTGATTGTTGTGTATAATATGAAAAATGTAGTGATAGCCTCATAGTATATTTGTTGTTATATGTTGATGATATGTTAATAGCCTCTAGAAACATATATGAGATCAATATTTCAAAAGCTCAATTAAGTGAAAAATTTGAGATGACAGATTTGGACAACACAAAGAAGATATTGGGCATGAAGATCATCTAGGATAGACATACTGGATTGTTGTACTTATCTCAACAACATTATATTGAAAAAGTACTGGAGCATTTTGGGATGGATACATCCAAGCCAGTGAGTACACTGCTTGTAGCTTATTTTAGGCTCTCATCAGATGATTCACCGAGTACTGAGAAGGAGGTGGAGCACATGTCTAATGTGTTGTATGCTAATGAAGTGGGTAGCTTGATGTATGATATGGTGTGTACTAGGCCAGATATTTCAAATGCAGTCAGTGTTGTATGCAAGTACATGCACAAGTCGGGAAAGACCTATTGGCAAGTTGTGAAATAGATCATGAGGTATCTGAGAGGCTCTACAGATAAAAGTTTGAGGTATAGTCTATTGAATACTACAACTAGAATTATTGGCTATGTAGATGCAGATTATGCAGGAGATTTGGACAACAAAAGGTCCATGATGGGGTATGTGTTTTTTGTTTCGGGATGTACGGTTAGTTGGAAGGTGACGTTGTATTCATCAATTGCATTGTCAACAATATAAGCTGAGTACATAGCTTTGGCTGAAGGCATGAAGGAAGGCATTTGGTTGAAGAGGTTGATTGAGGATATGGGTATGGACCTTAAGGGTATTTCAATATTTTGCGACAGTTAAAGTGTTGTACACTTGTTAAAGAATTAAGCCTTTAATGAGAGAATAGAGCACATTGACATAAGGTATCACTTTATTTGGGATATGGTGTCTCAAGGTGTTATTTCGCTTGACAAGGTTGGGACTAAGGATAACCCGGCAGATATGTTGACTAAGGCTGTTCCAGGAATAAAATTTGAACATTGCTTGGATTTGGTTAATGTTTGCAGAGTCAGATGACAGGCCCTTTTGGAGGTAGGGACAAAGAAGAAGGATAAGTTAAGGTGGAGAATTGTTGATTTTGCCTTAAAATGGAGTGAAATGGAGTAAGGGGTCAAAAAAGATGCATAGTAAATAGTAACTTCGTGGTGAACAGTAACTTTGTGCAGTAAACAGTAACTTTGCTCTGGGGCGCAACGTTTTTACACCCGAACGCAAAGTTTTTGCCCAAATTTGCAACAGTAGCATAATTTTTACACCGGGGCAAGCCCAAAACTCTATTTTTGTGGATATTTAATTAGTTTTCTTTTGGGATTCATAACAAGAATATACGAGGACTATACGAGGACTTTTGAGATAGTTTCTCGAGACAGAGTTTAGAACAAGGGTGTTGTGTGTTTTCATGAGATTTGTGGGATTCAAAGTTTGTACTTGCACTTTGATTTGAGATCAATAAAATTCTTTTCTTTGTTAGGTTGATTAGGCACATTGCCGAACCACGTTAAATCTTATTGTCAATTGCATTAAATTTCTTTACTATTATTTCATAATTTTGATTCTATATTGTTCCAAGTTACAACATTTTTTAAAAAGTTACTTTACCATTAGCTAATAGTTGGTTAAATATGGCTTCAATATTACACACAATAAAGAAATTTTCTTTGAGATGTCTAGCATTTGACTATGCTAGGGGAAACTTTAACGGGAGGTTATATCATCTTAGGTCTAACTAAAGCTTGATAGATACTATCATTTTTACAAGTTATTTCTACTAACCCCTAGTTTGTTCTCGAAAACTCAATTGTACTTTGATTGGCTCCTCTATTGGTCATCCTTACCGATAGTATGGATCTTTGCTAGCTCGTGTTTGTCATACAATTTTTTCCCTTGTGAAGTTTACCATATTTTGTTATTATTTCCAATAAATTAAAGATGGAACAAACTTCTCTGAAAATATTTTCTTTTTCAACTCGAAGTATGTTGCACCCATGGGTAGATTAATATAATACTTTTATGACAAAGTACAAAAAAGTGATGGGGCAGAAGTACCTAACTTTAATAAACCTTCCCATATATATATATATGTATATATATATATATATTTAATCTCTAGAATAGTTCTAGTTTGTTAATTCTAATACTAAAACTTCCAAGGGAATGCAGTGAAAATGGCCATGAAAAAAGATTTACATCTTTATCGACACAATTTACCAATTTACCCTTCCACACAACAATTCGCATCTTTATCTCCGTGAAATTGATCTAATCCGTTTTCTACTTAGTTGAAGAATACCAACTTTTTTCTAATGCTATATTGTCTCGAACTGCAACACCATTTTTTGATAGCAAACTTCTCCTTTCGTTGTCGACATGATCTTTCTTTTTTGTTTTTTTGAATTTCCTAAATTTTCTATTTTGTTCTTTTTTGGTAATCTTTTTGGATGAAATGCAAAATCAAGAGCAAAAGCAAGATAAATGTAGAAAACAAAAATTCTAAAGAAACTCAAAAATGTATATAGCGACATGACGCATCGGGCGTGCCACCAGAATTGTGCCCTATAACAATTAAGAATAAAAAATTTCATAGATGTTTTAGCTATGTCGGGGCATGTATTTGGATACACATTAGAAATAGAAATTGCAATTCTTAAAATTGACAGTTGTTAGACCAAAACTTTAAATAATTGAGTGAAGTGCTGTAGACTAACGCCTCTGAAGTTCTTTTATCCAATTGGTCATAGGACTTTTCTAAATAAGCTAAATAAAAAATGAGTGTATTGGTTTTCAAGATAATTTAAAATTTGCAAAGAAATTGAATGAGTTTTGCCAAAAAAAAAAAAAGAAAAAAGAAAAAAAGAACACGTGATCAGGAATCAAAAAATATAAAATCAAGACACATGAGGTGCCAAGAACTTGATAATAAATAATTGCTTGTGAAGTTTGTGTTGATTGGATGTTTAATAAAATGAAGATTACATCACCTTAAATAGTATGAACTATCCCTGAGACTTGCAGAATTACAATTACCTCCCCTAAAATTTGTCTCTATCTAATAGCTAGATCTCATTGTTAGTCAAACTAACAGAATTTGCCAACAAAATTGACAATTTTTGAAAATTTAAGTTTGACGTTCATTTGATTGGACATGAATGTTGACCATGTTGTCAAACCAAAATACTCCTATGTATTTCATGCATGTGCCATGCATATGTTGATATAGTTGTAATTAATGAAACTTTAAGGGGGTTTACTGTAACAAAATAAACTAATGATTAATATAGTGCTTGAAATTATAATTCTTCCAAAATAGTATTTAATTTAATTAATTATCTAAAATAATTAATTATTTAAAATTAAAATTAGTAAATTATAATTTACTTTTTTAACTTTAATATATATTTTTAATTATTTAAATATTTATTGTAAACTTTCAAGTATGCATATAAAAAATATAATTTTCATGTAGTGAAAATTTTAATAATTTTAAATTATACATAATAAATTTGCATATATTTAAAAATTAATAAAATTTTCATTAATATTAAATAATTCTAATCTTAAATAAAAATACAATAATTTAATAATTTTAAAATACTTAGTTAATAATCTTTTCTTCTTTTTTCCAAACTTTCGTTTTACAAGTAGCTTTTTTCTTCTTTTTTTCCCCATGTTTTTCTTTTCTTTTTTCTTCTTTTTCTCATTTTCTTTTCCATTAATCTAACGACCTGCACTGCTACCACCAGACTACTCACCTGAACTACTCTCCAAAACTGTGAACTTCATGATTTCCATTCAAGGTGGAAGTGCGGTCACCATAGCTACATGAGGCATTGCCAAAATGGTCATCTTTGGCTACAGGTTTGGCAAAATCTAGCCAGCTGTTGCCATAGCCATGGTTGCCAAACTCAGCAACCATGGAAAAGGCTTAAACTTGGTATGGAAGGAAAAAAACCATCTTGAATAAGAACTATATGTATAAACAAAAATAGAAATGAAATAGAAATATACAAAATGGAAATATATAAAATGAATAAAAATAAAGAATGAAGATATTAATGGTGAAAAATAGAGTGAACTTACAAATCCTGAAGAAAATGAATTAGAGCCTATTTACTGAAACTTGGGGAACTTTATTAATGAAACTGAATAGGAACTTGATATATACATGGGAACTTGGTACATGGTAGAGGGTACAAAGATCAAATCTATATTCATCCTATAATAACTTTGAAGTGTTTATGAGTGATTACAAAAGAAGCTCAAGAGGAGAAACTTTTTGAAAGAAAGTCTACTTTTGGCTTTTTCCTCCTTCTTCCCCCCCTTTTTTAGTGTTGAGTTATGGACTTGAAGATGAAAATTTGAGATTTGGAATAGTAACACCATTATTGATGTGATGGTGACTATTTGCTAGGACCATTATTTTTGTATTGGTGACCGTTTGCTGCAACAAGAATCATGCTTGGGAAACTTTTCCTTATTTTTTAGAAGGGATAGGGAAGATGTCATTTCCCTCCCTCATTAGTCGGAAAAACAATTTAAATATGTGTGTGTGTGTGCGCACGCGCGCATGGTTTCTCCCTCTAGAAACCTTGTTACACAAAAATTTTGGGAGAACTTTACCCCAAATAGGTTTTATTGAAATGTATTACATAATAATGGAACTTTTTCTATATATATATTTTGGGATTTTGTGATTTTTATGGAACTGGTGTGCAACTACTGGAAATATTATAGAACTACTTTGGAATTTCTTTGCAACGACTTTGAGATTGCTTTGGAACTTTTACTGGATTAGGCTCAAGATCCCAAAACAAGAGTCTTCATTATCATCTGTGAGGTCAATAGATGTGGAACTTGAGAAACTTGCTCACTATGTTGTTGCAGGATTTTTAGTATCTCTTCTTTGGAACTGGCTTGCGCTAATTTGGTTATATGATTTTACTTTCTTAGTAGGAACTATTGTTGTTGAGTGTTTCTTCATCATCTTTTGAGTCTAAAGGATTCCATTAGGAACTCTTTTTCATAATATTTTACTAGCTTTGAATATTTGGTAAAGAACTTGGAAGGATCTTTTGGGATTCTTTTGTCATTTTGCCATATCTCTATCGGGATTTTAATTTTTTAGATGAGGTCTCCTAAAATGATTGTAAAATTTTTCCTATGCTTGGAGAACAAATTCTATCTTATGGCTCTTGATCTGTAGTGAGTTATTTAGATTTTTGAATAGATGGAACATGACCATGGTGGGTAGTCATTTAATGGTCTGGGTTTTTGATGGGAAGGTATCATGTCGATTTCATGTTGAGCAAGGTTAGGGTTTCCTAAGGGAGTCTATTCTATTTTTTTACTTTGAATTTGTAATTGGACATATTGATATCTTGCTCTCAAGAATCTTTCGTCACAACATTTGATTTTTCTAGTGAATTGATTTATTTGGTGAAACTATTTGAAAATGACTTGGCTGAAAACCCATAGTTTAGAAATGTGAGAGATGAAAATTGGATTTTTTTCATTTTTATAGAAAATGTCAATATGCTCAAACTTAGCCGAGTCAATGTGAACTTTGGGGATGCTGTAAATTAATTGGCATTTAAAACCTTTTTTGAGTATGGGAATGGCTCTACAATATTGGTCTAGATTTTGATAGAATTTCTGATTTATAGCATAGCATGTATCCTAAGTAACTCTGAAACTAGGAATGCTTTGCTCTATTAGTTTGGGTATAGTTTCCAAAAAGGAATGAAAGAAAATAGTTTGTTCATTTTTTGGACTTTGTGAAGATGAGTTCTTTTATTTCTATGGGAAATGTATTTGAAATGATGTACCTTGATAGTGGTGCCATCAGTCTAAAGGGATTTTTATTTGTAAAATAGGTTCAGATTGGCACTAATAAAATAAATGGGCAAATTGGGTTTTGGACTAGTTTTGGCTTTTATTTAGCTAATTGATTTTGAAGTGCTATTATCTCCTTTTGTTTCTTGCAAAAGTTGGCAAGAATAATACAATTTGAACAAGATTTCATAAAAGATTCTAAGTAACATAAAAAATTTACTAGATAAACTAAAATATTCTCTTAAAGTAATTCTAGCTACTTCTTATGCTTGATCAATAGTATCGAACTCTTTCCAATTTAAATTTCAAAATTTTTTATTTGATTAAGGAGATCTTCCCATAACAAATAAATACTCGATTTTGCACCATTGAAAACCACCTAAAAATTTGGTTTCGAGTTTTGATTAGTTTCATGAAAAAGATGTTCAACGATTGTATGCTTTTAATAAACTATTAATTCTTACCCTTGCTACTCCAAAGATTATCAAGGAGGCATTGTTGTACTTCATCAATGTCTTCATAGTCTTGAAGTACTTGAAACTTGTCTGGAACTGATGGTAGGATGATATGCCCAAATTGCATTTTCTATGCATAAAATGTTAGAACATGCTTTATAATTTTATCAATAGGAGGAGAAGGGTAAAAATGTAAAAGAGTTCACTTTAGAGGGAAGTCTTGAGTATGAAGAATGACTACAAGGATAGATCCTTCGTTAGAACTTTTATGTTTTAGAGTAAAAATTTGCTTTTCATTTTTCTCAATCTGTTGCAAAATAAAGAAGTCTTGAACTATTTTGTCATCTCTTTAAGTACCTGGGAGCTACAATTGAAAAAGGATATCTTTTTCCATAATTGTAGTTTTAATTTCTTAGGAATCAACACTAATGCAATAAGAATATGAAGGAGTGGATATCCTAATATGAGGGAAGCATTAATGGACAAGGACAAAATTGGTTCTAGAATAAATTTCATTATTGCAAACATATGCTCTTGAGAGCTTGAAATTTATTGAGACTGACAAAATTTGCAACTGACAATCTTTCTCTTATTTTTTCAAAATATTTTGTAGGGATAAGGCCTTTTTGGGTATAGTTCATATCTATGCTTGAATCCATGAGGGTAATAGCAAAACGCTTAAAATCTTAGATCACAAGGTGGGGCCTTAACATACCACTTTTGGTAGGAAATTATGGAAATGGAGTTCATAAAGTAGTCTTCATCTTTAGTATTTTTTTGAAGAAAAAACTTTTTTGCTAGGAGAATCCTTCATGAGATGATTTTGTAACTTGAGAATAAGGATATCTTGTTGTAACTATTCATGATTTTCTTTAAGGAACTTAATCTCTTTCTTCGATTGTTTGATTTCATGTTGTAAATCAACACTAGATATTTAATTGTGCAAGAATTGAGCATTCCTATGATGTCTTCAAACTATGTTTTCAAAGGTCGCTTGGATTTTGATGAAGTGGATTCATCTTCCCTTATTACTTATTGTAACTTATGAAGATATGTTTCTTTATCTTCTAGATTTTGCATCTTATCTATAAGATCAAGAATTAAGGAAAATTGGTTGGTTAAGTTGGCAATTTGTTTATTGCAAAGACATAGTCCTTGTGGATAGTACTCACACCTTTGGGATTCTGATTCAAATTTATCCTCTCATTCTAAGGAAAAATAGTAACTTTCATCAAGCTAGATCTAGTTGATTTGATCATTAGACATAGGATTTTCTTGTTCTATGTCCGGAAACTTTAATTCTTGTTTAGTGAGAAGATTAAGTTTTGGATTCTCTTCCTAAGTCTACAAGTACTGGCATAATGACCTAGTTTGTGGTAGTTATAATAGATAATGGAACTGAGGGGTTTTGTTGGGAACTATTTTTGTTAGAATGTTTTAGGGACATTTGGCCTGGAAGACTTTTTGATTTTGGTGAACTTTCTATTTTTGGATGTAAAGTGGTGTTTAGGTGGTTTCTTCTTAGATCTGGAAGGAGGGGAATGGATTTTCTGGAATCTAAATTATTCACACCAATTTCATAACCCTTTTAGGTGGTGAGATTCTACTTTTTCAACTGAGCCTTGAGCCTAAGATCATTATATAGCTGTAAGCCTAAAAGGTTAATGCGATTAATTATCACACCATAAGATAGGATAGAGATATCTTCATATTTTTCTTTAATTTTTCCCATGACCTTTTCAGCAAATAATTTTGGTAAATCAAAGATGGACTTTACTTTCCAAAAATAGCTATTGGCATCATTTGTTTCATAAATTTTGGAAATGAAAACATCTTTATACCATTTGAAATAAAAGTTTTTTGCATTTTAGGTTTGGGAGGAATTGAGTATTTATTTCTTGGTAGATACGAGGATTACCAATACATCGGATGATAATTATGTAGATAAAAGAAGAAATTGCAGGTCGCATAGGTTGTCCTTCCTCATCAAGGATAGGATTTCCTTCAGCATCTTATTTAACACATTGGAAAAACTGATTCTTAGATTAATGTGTGATGGTATTATCCCATCAACCTTTTAACTTGCCATTAAATCCAAGAACTAAACTTTTCAAAACTTTTATATCAAAAAGATTGGCTCTTTCTTTATAAACATTGGAAACCAAGACTATCTATTTGTCGAGGCATAAAATATTGTATTCAGAAACCTGGTCTAAATTCCATTCATAGATGAAATTTTTGTTAAATGATCTAATGTTTTGAATTTCTTTAATTTGTAGATCAGAAGAAGTTGGTCTAGAATGGAAATACATATGAGGTTGGATTTGATGGGTAGGGTCCAAGAGGAAACATTGATTTAGAGCTTCTTCTATGGTGTTGTGATCATGTTTTAGGAAATTGGGAACCTTTTCTTTTCCAATGTCTCACAACCTATCTTGGATTTCTGAAAGAATAGATTTATCATAATTTAATTCTGGTATGTGATCAAAGATCTTGAATGGAAGGTATTGAGTAAAGATTTGGTGGATAGGATCCTTTTTCATAATTCCAGATAAAGAAATGGATGCTTTAATTTTCAGTTCCTATGAATCCTCTAGTCTATATTCAATTCTATCTAATTGTCTGCCTGTGGAATGAAAGCTAGATTTGAGAAATTATTTTGTTTAATTTGTATGGAAACTGAGTTTTTCAAGGTTTATGAGTCTATGTTAGAAGCAGGAACCTAATAAATGGCTTTATTTTTTATTATGATGCATATTTCCTCTTTTGGAGGGTGTTCACTTGTAACTTCTATCTTGGTCCATTTCTTGGTAATCTTTTGGATAACGTGGATCTTTTTTTTCTCTGTAAGTATTAAAGAAATATGGGAAAAAATAAATGTTCAGTCTAGAATAAGTCATGTACTCATACCATTCAGAACGGAATAGATTTCTTTGATATTAATCAAAACTTTGCATAAACCAATTTTTGTTTGAAAAATATTGATCAAAAAGGAAATCTTTCTTGAGAAATTATTTTTTTTTATTAAAAACGCTTCAATTATTGTGAGAATTTGTGAGGGATTTGTTGTTGCGGAATCATGTTGTTTAAGGATCTTTGTAGTCTTGATAGATAGGTTGGGTGTTGTACTATGTAGGATAGGCTAAAATATTCTCATCATCACCTTCTAAAATATCGATGGGGCAATTTTAAGTCCAAATGGCATGACCATCCTTTGGAATTAAGCACTTGGAATACAAAAAGCTGTTTTGTACCAATTGTTTTAGGTCAATACCCAATTATGAAAACCTTGCTTTAAGATCAAACTTAGAAAGTACCTTGTCTTGGGCTAGATATGAGAATAATATCTAGGTCTTTGGAAAAGAAAATTTATCACCTTTTAAGAAGTGATTCAAAGATATGTAGTCAATGACGAGTCTCTTCTTTCCTTAGATTTGTTCGAACTGCTTCTTCATATAAATGCTTGATAATTCCAATTGGATATTGTTGGTTCAATCAAACCTAATAAGAAAAGTTAGCAACATTCCTTTCTAGCCAAGGCAATGTCTGAAGAAATCAAAATTCTTCTATAATGGATGTGGATGGCTAAAATCGACCTGATATTCTGCATGGCATTGCTAGAGTTTCTAGGCACTCAAAATATTTATTAGGAGTATCAATGAGAACATAGATCTTCTAAGTAGTTGTGAACGGTTGGAAATTCATTTTAAACTTGATACTTGTTGGAAGGACCTGTAGTGGAAGGGTTTTATAGTACAATTCAAAACCAATGAGAAGATCTTTTCCATGAAATTTGCTTCCAAGTACTTACATCTATACAGTACATTCTGGGAAGAATTGAATCTCGATAGGCTTTTTGTTGATTAGTGATATCTTGTATGTCATTCATTTGTAGCTCAGAAATACTCATAGTGGGACCTCCAAGTGTATTCTGAGAGGATTTCTAGATTCATCATAGTCCTTATTGCACTTGCATCCATGAATTTGATTGCTTTG
This sequence comes from Jacaranda copaia, assembly GCA_014898725.1. Classification (NCBI taxonomy): domain Eukaryota; kingdom Viridiplantae; phylum Streptophyta; class Magnoliopsida; order Lamiales; family Bignoniaceae; genus Jacaranda; species Jacaranda copaia. The sequence continues at coordinate 817,204 of JACGDI010005343.1, read as the reverse complement.
ATAAGGTATCATATTTGGATGGAAGAATATGTACCGTAACATGAGGAGAAAGAATACTTTCTTGGAGAAAGTATATGGATAGACAAATAATCTTTATGCTCAAATTCTTCAACTAAGGTGCCTCTTTATCATTTGAGGATGAATAATGGATAAAAAATACTATTTTTTCTATTTATTCCTCTTGTTTAGAGTATAAAGTTTCAATATTCGTATTAGATAGTGTTGTACCTGAACATTGCAAAACTTAAGATATCATAAAAGCAAACTTGTTCCTCTTGTTAGGGTTGTTTTTCACAAAGTGCCCTTTTTTTCCACTAGGATAGCAACGATTAGTATTCTTTTTCCTAAAGGGCTTTCTCTTGAAGAACCTTAGGGGTTTCTTTTTTTCTTAAATTTCTTGCAAGTTGATTTTTTTGGAAGAAGAACAAGAACACTTTTCTTTGCTTTGTACTTTTTCTTCAAGTAGTATTTGTTCCAGACCTTATTCTAGTTAGATCTACTTGAAGTTCTTTGAAGTAGTTCTATTGCTCAAAGAATTTGTTGAGAGCTACAAGGGTTATTTGATGAATTTCTCTGAGGCTAATGTGAGCTACTTAAAGTTTTTTGAAGTAGTTCTATTGCTCACAGAGTTTGTTGAGAGCTACAAGGGTCATTTGATGAATTTCTCTGAGGCTGATGTGAGCTACTTAAAGTTCTTTGAAGTAGTTCTATTGCTCACAGAGTTTGTTGAGAGCTGCAAGGGTCATTTGATGAATTTCTTCGAGGCTGATGTGAGCTATGTCCCTTCTTATGGCAAGAATAATCCTTGAAAGCTTAGGTTGGATTTCTTTTGGAAGTGATGTGAGGAAAACATGCCTCAGGTTTGGATAATTAGATCAATTCAGCATGTAAAATGGTTGGGACATCTTTTGGAAATGGAAATCAAGATCCTTTTTCTTAAGAGAGTAGCATCTCATTGAGAAATTATCTTACTTTTCTATTTTTCTTATGAGAGAGATATCTCTAATCAATTCTTGGTGGATCTCTCCTAAGGCTGTCATTAGATTATTGACATGGTAGATTTACATTTGTTTATATTCTCTAAGACTCTAGATCCAATCTCTGAAAGTACTTGCAAATCTAGATGCAAACTCTCTCAAAATAGTCTGTAGGTTGGCTTCTTCCCTTGTGAGTTGTAAGTCAGTTCAAGCAACAATTGAATGAAGTCTATCTTTTCTTTTAGGTACAAAGATGTCATCAAAGATGAACATAAACTATTGGCTAGTTTTGAGAAATAATTCTCCACAGGCATTGTCATTACTGGTTCAATAACTTGATGTGATTTTATCTCAGAGTCAAAGATTTCAATAGCTTGTTTTTCTTTTTGATGGCTTGATCCTGTCTTGGATGTCATCAACCTAGATGTTATATCAACAAGCTTTACTTTTGAATCTTGATCAGAATTATTATTGGAGGATTCTTCATGAGGTGCTTCAATGAGATATTTGAATTAATAATATCGAGATTTTTCCTTTTGCAATCTTCCATGGCTATATAAACTTTAGGATGTAGTTGATCATCTTGCTTTGTTTTCAAATGAGGATTGTGGAGAGAAAAACATAGTTGTTTTGTTCTTTTCCTCAGCTAAAATGTTTGTTTAGTAGGCTTTGGAAAAGAAGTTTTGTGAACCTTTTTTGGAAGACTATAAGTTATGAAGAAGTATTTTATAATTTGGTCATAAGGTTGGAGGAAATAATTGGTAAAAAAGTTGACCAACATAAGTGGGATAGAAAGGCCATACCATTCTTTTCTTATTAGCTTTTATTTGGGTAAGTTAAGCTTGCTATCTCTTTATCTCTACTTTCTCTTAGTAGAACTCATCACTAAATTTTCTTTGATCTAGGAAAAGATAAAGATCTCTATCAAGAGTGCATACCTTATTGACAAAGTCATCATGAATGTTTTGCATTTTGAGGCTGGGCTATTAACCTTAGCTTTTGTGGAGTGGACTTTAGAGACAATTTGCTTTATCTTGATATCAAGATCTTTTAGGCCATCTATTGCTCTAGCATTTGTAGTTTACCAATTGAGGGCCTCTTCTACATATGTGAGAGGTTCCATATTTCCTTCACTATTAACTCTCATCGACTGTACATAAGGTTTTAATGATGTATGACTAGAATTTTTAGTTTATCTCTTATATGTTGGGAAATCTAGCTCAAAGTGAAACATCGTACATGGTTGGTTCATTGGAGAGAAAATGAAGATACCTTTTGAAGCCTACATTCTATACATGGTATTTCTTTCTTTTTTTATGTGTGTAAGGCCATTTTCATAGCAAAGTAATGGTTGAGGTCATGGTCACTCAATATCTGGATCTTTGGGTTCCTAAGGTCAGCAAGATTTTCTTCTGAAGTCTTTATATGTTTTTTATCATTGTCTACGATGTTGATGGTAATTTTCCTCATCTTCATCAGAGTCCCCTTCATCACAAGAGCACCCTGGATCACATTTTAGGGATCTACATCTTATTTTAAGTATCTATTGATTTTGTCAGTGTAAGTAGCTCTTCCATCTGCATCAAAACCACTTAGAGGCATGTAAAGGTTTTTTACTTGTCTGGGAGTTGGCACAACCATCATCTATTGGAAAGTGACATCGGATGGCCCTTTATCTTTTTAGACATAAAAAATGGTTTTTACACATCTACCACTGAGTCTTTGGAATTGGAAGCTTGAGGATTTTACTATCACGTGAGTCTGATGTAAAGACTCATAATTAGTCATTCATTTTGTAGGCATGAGCTTCTCAAGTTCTTTTTTTTATAGCTATCTTGGGACTTGGAGAATGGTAGAGATTTCCTATCTTGAACAAGTAAGGACCATTAAAGCATTGTGTTCCTTGATTTTGTAGATCAAGACTATGGTTTTGCAACCTATATATGATTTGATGATGAAGAGTGCCATACCAGCAGACACAGTTAGCTCAGTACTTGAGACTTGAACCTGGATTTTGAGTGCTATTGAAAGGTAGGAAAAATGACATCATGATGCTTCTAACATTAAGAGTTATCACTAAAATACCAATAATAACATTTTGGTACTCAATGAACCAAGTATCAAGTTGTGCTATTTTGATCAAAACAGGCATTTCTTTCTTTCCACTATATCAATGGATTAGACGAATAGCTCCAGAGTGAAGATGGGTGTAACCTTCCATTTTCTAATTCCATTAGCATAGAAAGGGCTATGTGTTGTTCTCTTTTTAAGGATTTGAGAACATGTTGGTCTATCTTGGAAGACTACATGTATTCTTTGATGTGATGTTGTGATTTGAGAAGAGCTTTCATGTTTTTAATTCTTTAAGAGAATGACCTTTTTTTTCTATAGATATTGTAAGGGCTTATAAGAAATGGAACTACTTGATCTATGATGGCATTATCAAAGATTATGGAATATTCTACAAGGCTTTCTATTCTATTTGCAAAATGTTTAGGTAAAGAAAGAGTAGAAGAAACTTGAAGTAAATTTTCGATAGTATTTTGGGAATTCATGGCTTTAGGGCCACAATTCCGCCAATTGCCTATTCTCTCGGTACCTAGCTTGCATGCTAACATTCCCTTTCTACTATTTTCTCGGGATTCAAAAATTGTGAGCTCTAATCAAGGGGTTGGCGAGAAGTCTTACAAGTTGACAAGGAGACGAGCAAACCTATGCACTACTAAGCTTCCAAAGAGATGTATCCTCACAGCCCAGCTAAAGTCTTGTCCATATCTCTAAAGGACATACGACTATCAGGTAGGCTCTATTGGATTTTCTCTCATTTAACCTCTTTGTGAATAAGCTTTCTCTAGATAACCAACATCAATTGAGAGGATTGTAGCATAAAGATCAAATCCATTTTCATCTTTATTTTGTTTCTAATGCACAGGATCCTTACATAGAGGCAAGTGCAAAGTATATTTCAAAATTAAGATAAGAAGACCAACAGAAGATCAGGAAGTATGTAAATCATGACTTTAAAAAGACTACAGAGGAACTTTGAAGTAATTTAGAAGGTCATGTATATATATATATATATAAAGTAGGGAGGTTTTATTTCAAGTAAGCTTGATCACAAAGTAGAGTATAATTCCCTATTTATAGCATCGAACTTATTGAAAAATAATAACCCTAAATTAGGTTTAAGGCAATGTTATTATCAAATTGATTCAATAGTTTTAAACTAAAAGTTCAAACCAAAAATAATTGTGAATATACAGATAATGAAAAGGTAGTGAGACACCGTATTTATAGTGATTCGACAAGCCTACTCTACTACTTAAGCTTTCACTTAGGATTTTTAATCTACAAGAGTTTACTAATAATCTCAAAGAGGATTAGTACAAATGACTTCAATAAAAATGAGCAAGCAAAAACTAACTAAGACTATGTCAAACAAACGGATATAGTAGGAGGGAAGGAATATTCCAATATCCTTAACACAAAAAATGTACAGCTAACGGTAGTTCCAACTGAAAGTAAACAACACACCTATTTCTTTTCTCCAACATGGTACATCAAGAAAGTTGATGATAAAAGTTGAATATTACTGTAAGCATACGCTTTTTTTTTTTCCTGAGTTCTTCTCTTCAAGATTAAATAGTAGCCCTTTGTTGACGTTTAGATGTTCCAACAGTAACTTACCATGTGTGGATATGAGTAATCAATCAAGGTAGATATTTAGCGATGACAACTTTCCATGGACAGATCCCAATAGTAACTTACCATGTGTGGATGTGAGTAATCAATCAAGATAGATATTTAGCCTTTTTAATATATTATTTCCATGTATAAGAGATTAGAAATTTTTTTCCCAAATAATATATTAACTAAAGAAGGAAATAGATTATGATTTGCTTGGTTAAAGAAATTAAATGCATTATTGTTATACATCAAAGCAATAATTCTAAAATTTCCCTCTTTTTGATAATGACAATTTACTTATTCAATTTACTTCCCCTAAGTTTTGTGCATAGTGAAATTTTAATAGATAGTTCAACAACATTCTCTGGATGTATCAAAATCTGTAAATAGCTCATAGCTCCCCTTAAATAGTGCAATCATATATTGATAGAGAACTAATAATATAAATAAGGTTTCATAGAGTATTAGTACTACAACTCCAAAGAGGTACCATGTATCATGCATTAAGATTAGTGCTAGAGTTCATTACCACACATTTGACATAGTCAAGAAGTGCATAGAAGATGGTATCAAAAAGTGTCTCAAATGTAGCTTATACAGTATATCACCACATAATTACATAATCAATGAATGCACAAAAGGTGATGGTCAAAAAAAGATGAACACAGAAGTTTTTTTTTCATAACTCTTCTCCCCCTTCAACATCAAAATGAGAAGGCTGAAGACTTTTGAATTCCAAGAAGTTTTTTTAGGAAATTAAATCTTTCTTTTGAAAAAGGTTTGGTAAAGATGTCAACCAATTGATGATTAATGACATGATCTTTATGCATATCTTTCCTTTCTAGACATGATCTCTGGTAAAATGATGCCTTATGTCAATGTGTTTAGAACAAGAATGCAAAACAAGAGTTTTAGTGATGCTAATAGCATTGGTGTTATCACAATGTACTGAAATGTTATGAAAGTGTAATCCATAGTCAAGTAAAGTTTATTTCATCTAAAGAAGTTGAGTACAGTAGTTACTTAATGCCATGTATTCTGCCTCAGTAGTGGAAAGGGTTATAACACTCTGCTTTTTGCTACTCCAGCTTACAAGACATTTTTCTAGGAGTTGGCAAGTTCTAGCGGTATGTTTTGATCCACTCTACAACTTACATAATCAACATCTGAAAATCCAACAAGGTAAAATTCAGAGGATTTAGGATACCATGATCCAATATTCTGAGTTCTTTGAAGATAACTAAGTATCCTTTTATGGCCTTAAAATGGGACTCTTTTGGATTTTCTTGGAATCTAGCATAGAGGTTTGTTGGAAATAGAAAGTCAAGTCGACTGGCAGTTAGGTACAATAGGTTGCCAATCATCCCTCTAAAAAGCTTTTGATCAACACTTTTGTCATTAGCACATAAGTTAAGTACGATGTGTGTAGCTACAGAAGTAGGAAGAATATTGCAGGACTCGACACCAAACTTTGTTAAAAAATTTTTGATATATTTTTCTGGACAAAAAAATGTTCCTAAATTACTTTGTTTAATTTGAAGTCCAAGGAAAAATGATAGTTCACCTATGAGACTAATTTCAAACTCATCTCTCATGCAAGTTGCAAATTCTTCGCATAGAGTACTATTGGTACTTCCAAATATGATATCATCGACATATATTTGTATCAAAAGAATATCATGGGAAAAGTGTTTGATGAATATATCAGAATCAATAGTTCCCATGGAAGAACCTTTGGAAGTAGGAAAACCACTTAATCTATGATACCATGTGTGCAAAGCTTATTTAAGACCATAAAGAGCTTTAGAAAGTTCAAACACATGATTTAGAAATTCTCGATTTTTGAAACCAGGGGTTTGTTTGACAAAAACTTCTTCATTTATAATCCCATTAAGAAAATCACTTTTAACATTTATTTGGAAAAGTTTAAAATTTTTATGCATAGTAAATGCTAGCAACATACGAATAGACTCATGACATGCAATTGGAGCATAAGTTTCATCATAGTCTATACATTCTTATTGAGAATATCCCTTTGCAACAAGTCTTGCCTTGTTTCAAATGACATTACCTTTTTCATCAAGTTTTTTTTGAGAGACCCACTTTATTCCAATTATTGGTCTATCATTCGATCATTCCACTAGCTGCCATACTTTATTTTTATCAAATTATGATAATTCTTCATTCCTTTCATCTATGAATTATCATTGAGTACTTTCTTGATATCTGAAGGTTTGACAAAAGATAGTAAAACAATGTTAGAATTAGTTAGGTTTAACTCTGTTACCCTTGATCTTGTTGTAATTCTATTTTGGGGATTATTAATAATTTTGTTTACTAGATGACTAGAAGCACGCTTGAATTTTTTGACTTTTGCTTTTTCAAGGTCTTCAGAACTTTTCTCAGGGGACGAATTGCTATGTTTTTCTTATCTTTTGGAAGTTTCTCTAATTTCTATAGATTTTACATTTTGTAGTGATTGTGTGATTTAATCAACACTTCAAATTCAATGCTCAAGATTTTCTTGGTAGGAATAAGGTTAGTATCATCAAATGTAACATAAATAGATTCTTGCACTATTCACTTTTTGTTATTATATACTTGATAAGCTCTGCTGTGGTTGGAATATCCAACAAAAATACCTCCATTTGATTTAGGTTCAAATTTTGCAAGATGCTCTTGATCATTTAAAATAAAGCACTGACAACAAACATTGAAAATATGAAATGTTAGGAATTTTTCCATGCTAAATTTCATAAGGAATTCTTTTCATGAAAGGTCTAAGAAACATATAATTTGCAACTTGGCATGCCGTGTTTATTGCTTACCCCTAAAAAAGAGTTAGGAAGGTCAAATTCATTCTTCATAGTTCTAACAATCTCTTGCAATATACAATTCTTTCTTTCATCTACTTCATTTTGTTGGGGAGTTTTAGGAGCAAAGAAGTTGTGTGAGTACTCATTTTCATCATAGAATATAGCAAAGCTATTATCATCAAATTCAGTATCATGGTCACTTCTGATTTTACCTATAATGTAACCCTTTTCATTTTGAAGTTTTCTTGTAATTAGAATGAAATAGTTAAGAGCATCATTTTTATGAGCAAGAAATATAACCTATGTGAAGAGATAGAAATCATCAATAATCATGAATAAACATTTTCTTCTTCCAAGAGTTTTAGTTTTCATAGGATCAAATAAATCAAAATGCAGTAGATTAAGAAGTTTAGAAGATGCAATATCATTTATGGGTTTAAATGAGGATTAAATGAGGATTTAACGTGCTTTTCTTTGACACATGCATTACATACTATATCTTTAATAAACTTGATCTTAGTTATGCCTTTAACTAATTCTCTTTTTGCAAGACGATTTAGCAGATTCATATTTGCATGTCCTAGTCTCCTATGCCATATCCAACATATTTCATCAATAGCAATGAGCTATTCAACATTTTGATTAGACAAATTATCAGGATTAATGCAATGTATGTTATTTTCATGAGATGTAATGAATATTATATAATCATCTTTTGAAACAATACAGTTTGTAGGTTGAAACTGTACCTTATAGCCATAGTCATAGAGCTAGTTGATGCTTAGTAAGTTATATTTAGGTTCTTCTACTAGCTAGACATTTCCTATGGCTATTCCGGTTCTTCTTTTAATTATTCCTCTTCCAACCATTCTGCCTTTGGTGTTATCAGCAAAAAGAACATTCCTCCATTTAAGTGTTCAACATTTAAGAATGCTAATTTGTTTCCAGTCATGTGTTTGGAATCTACTGTCCAGATACCACTTTTCTTTGGAATGTGCTATCTCTATTGCTTCTTGCAAAATAGATTAAGGTATTGTTTGGTACACATGACTTGTTGGGTCATTTTATGTTATATTTTAGTACCTAAATAAACTTAGTTCCAATATCCCTTTTTAAGGGGCATCTATATGCAATGTGTCCAATTTTTCCACATGTATGACATTTTCTTTTATTGTGCTTTTCATGAAAGGGTTTTCTTTTTCTTTTTATGAATTTCAACCTCCTTTTCTCCTTTAATAGTTCTTTTCAAATTGGAATTTTCTTCCAACAGAAAAGTGCTTTCCTTTTCTAGTTCTTTATTCAATTTGACTAATCTATTTCTATCATCAACACCTTTCTTTAGAATCTTATGGTAGTTTTCAACAATTTTAAGTTTTTATTTTTGTAGATGATTTTAATTTGATCCTTAAGAAAGCTAATTTCATTATGCAAGTCAATAATTTCATCATGATATTTTTCATACATGCTAGATGGGTAAGAGTTTTCACATTCATTTTCACTGTTATTGGAATGAATTTTAGAATGAAATGATACATGATTGTTTGCTATAACACAATTGTCTTCATTATTAAATTGTTCGAAATCTAAATTATCCCATATTATAGGCATTGCCTTTTATTTTTCTCCCTTCTCTATTTTGATGTTCCTTTTCAACTTTGGACATTATGGCCATTTGTATCTAATCTCATGACATTCGTAGCAAATGATCTATTTTGACTTCTGCTGTTTGAAGTTATTTCATCTGGTATTTCCCCTGAAACCACTTCTAAAATGGGTTTTCGCCTGCGTAAGTTGTTTTAGTTGTATGGTTATCATGGCAATTTCATCATTTATAGATTCTTCGTTTAGATCTTCTTTATCTTTAGAGGGTTCCATGTGATAAGAAGAGAAAGTAATATTTTTCTTTAATTTATTGTTAGAGCTCATATCATTTGCCAAAATGGTAAGTTCATGAGAAATAAGGGATCCAATCAATTGTCCCATAGTAAGAGTTTCTAGATCCTTTGTTTCCTAGATGTCAGTAACTTTTGGCATCCATTCTTTGGTTAAAGAGCATAGGACCTTCCACACTTGTTCACTTTCTAATATCCTTTTTCCAAGTGCAACCATTAGATTGATGATTTCCATAAATTGGGCACACATATGATCTATTGATTCTCCTATTTTCATGGAAAACAATTCATATAGATGAGTTAGTAGAGCAATTCTCTCTTATTTTACCAATGAGGTTCCTTTATGAGTAATTTGAAATATGATCCCCATTTATTTCATTGAGGAACATGTTATAACATGATTGTACTCTTCTTTGACCAAAGCACACAAGAGGATGTTCTTTGTTTTTGCGTTCATGAATAAGATTTTTTTATCATCAATAGTGAGTTTTTTTTAAGCTTTTGGGATCATATCTTCATTTGTTGGAATAAGTGGTCTACCAATCACAATGCTCCAGAGATCATAATCAAGAGAAATAAAGAACTTTGCAATTCTATTCTTTCATGTTGTGCAGTTTGTTCCATTAAACAATGGTGGATAAGTGCTAGACTGTCTTTCTACAAAAACATTAAAATTGAAAGAAGTCATTATGATCTTTTTACTTAGGTTTGTTACAACCCAAATATGCGAAGCACTAAGCTCATGTACAACTTGTTAAAAAATGATAACCCTGAATTGGGTTTAAGGTAATGTTATTATCAACTTGAGGCAATAATTTTAAACTGGAAATTCCAAATAGAAATAATTGCGAATATACAGAAAATTAAAAGGAAGATGAGACACCGAATTTATTGTGGTTCGGTAAGCTTACTCTACTACCTAAGATTTCACTTAGAATTTTTAATTTGCAATAGTTTACTAATAATCTCAAAAAGGATTAGTATAAATAAGTTCAATAGAAATGAGCAAGCAAAAACTAATTGAAACTATGTTAAACAAATCGATATGGTAGAAAGGAAGGAATATTCCAAGATCTCTGACAAAGAAGATTGCACGGTTAATGGTAGTTCTAGTTGGAAGTAAACAACACACCCCTTTCTTTTTTCCAACACAATACGTTAAGAAAATTGATGATAAAAACTGAGTATTACTGTAAGCAAAGGCGTTTTTTCTGAGTTCTTCTCTTCACAATTAAATAGTAGCCCTTTGTTGATGCTTGGATGTTCTAATAGTAACTTTCCTTATAGATCCTAACAGTGACTTACCATGTGTGTATGTGAGTAATCAATCAAGGTAGATATTCAGCAATGACAACTTTCCATTGATAGATCCCACTAGTAACTTACCATGTGTGGATGTGAGTAATCAATGAAGATAGATATTTAGCCTTTCTAATATATTCTTTCCATGTATAAGAGATTAACACTATTTTTCCCAAACAATATATTAACTAAAGAAAGAAATAGATTGTGATTTGCTTGATTAAAGGAATTTAACGCATTATTGTCATACATCAAAACAATAATTCTAATAGAACTCAAAGGGTTCAAATCATAATGAAATAGTTCTTTGAAGTCCAAGGGAACTATCTTTTTCCAAAGACACATGTCATCTACTTGTGATAGCTATGTTACAACTCATGGACATATGTCACTTAACGAAATGCATGTCATGACATAAGGATACCTAACAAAATATAAGGACTTATGTCAAACTAACAAATATACAACACATGGACATGTGTTAAATGACTAGTTAGCCTTATTACAACTCAAGGACACACGTTAAAATAAAAAGGACACATGTTACCTCATGGCTATGTGATGGATAGACTTTCACCCTTGGCTATATCTATATTATTAGGTCTTAGTATTATACACTTCAAGATTTTCCTTGGGAATTATGGTAGTTATAGTAATCCCAAGACCACGAGATGACCCAAAAGAGTCTAAATACTTCCTAATTGATTTTGATATCTCAAGCTTGTTCTGGATCTAGTTTTGGTATCCATCCTAAATCATCATCCTAGAAGGGATCGATGCTATATCAAGTGCTAAAGAGTGATGGTTGAGAAGGGTGTGTTGGCACAATGTTCATGCAACAAAGTTGCTTGTACAATGCCTTTCTCTTTGAACAGTTGCAATTAAATGATCTTGGGAGAGTCTTCTATGAGTAATAATAGGGTAGAGGTTGTGGCTCAATAGCTTGTCCCTTGTAATTTGGTATCCAAAATATAATGATGACTTGAGCTTCAAATCCTTTTGTTCCTAAATGGCTTTAAAAAATAATTATGTCCAATTTTCTATTAAACCAAACCATAGTAGGAATACCAATAGCAAGGTTAGTTTATTCTGTTCATCATATAAGAATTGGACCTTCTTGTGATGAAACATATTTGCTACAAAGTAGTATAGAACTGCTATGCACCAAAGAAAACACAATCTATCTTCAGGTAAAGGAATGATGAAGGACCACATTGGAAAACATAAAAATGGGTAATTCGAATAAAAATGGGCTCTATCAGTACTATAATTAATAGCATTTCAAAATTTTGTAAGATAAAGGAAAATATTATTCCTTACAAAATCCTTAATGCCATTAAAGGTTTGGAATGCTTTACTGGATATAGGAGTGGCTAGATAAATATTTGCAAATTTGCTTAATTAGGATGAGGCCTTTAGGATAATGGGAATGGTCTTTGTGGTGGAAATGGTTTGGTGTAAAAAGTAAGTCAGGGATGAAATTGGCATCTCATTTGATGTGTCGAACTATGAACTGATATTTAGCAAACTAATCTTTGAGCCTCAACAATTGTAACTATGGAACTTCCTTGTTCTTGAAATCTATAATTCTTGAGAAAAAAGATTTATCCATCTATACAGTAAAGCGATGTGCAATAAGGTGGAACTCAAATTTCTTAATATTGTACTTGACGGCAAGGATTTCTTTGTAGGCCGCATGATAATATTTTTTTTGATTTTTTGAACTATCCATTGGCATGTCCATAGTAGTACTGTTTCTTATATATCTTCTTGATGACTATAGCTCCCAAAAATTCTTCATTGGCATCTATTTATAGAATCTTATGGCTTATGCTGGGAATCTTTAGAGATGGTAGATCGTAACAGATCTCCTTAAGCTTCTTTATAGTTATCGTTTGCTCTTCTCCCTGAGAAAAGGCATTCATTTTCAATATTCTTGATAGCTGATTAGTATAATTAGATAACTCAGGAGCAAAAATCTTGATATAACTAACAACACCAAGAAATTATTGGATCTCCTTAATAGTAAAGTCCTTATCTAGAAACTTGAGAAGTTCCTAAGTAATTTGTGGACCAAGTTGATAGCGACCATTAGAGAACTTTATCCCAAGGAATTTGACATTAGGTTGAACAATATAACTTTTCTATTTAGAGAGCATAATTTCAATAGCTTGGACCAAATCCAAGAAACATGGTAAGAGATCCTCATGGGCCAACTTTTCTTGGTAAAATAATAGGATATCATCATTGCAGACTAGTGTACAATGTAGGATGGACTCAAATATTCACATAATTGCCTTTTTAAATAATGATGGAGGCAACTTTGAGTCCAAATGACATGACCGTCCATTAATATTAAGTACTTGGGATGTTGAATTTCAATTTGCACCAATCCTTTGGGTTGATGCCTAATTGCCAAATTCCTATTTTAAGATCAAACTTAGAGAATACCTTAGCTTGGGCTAGATATGGGAATAATAACTAAGTATTTGGAAGTGGAAACTTATCATCTTGTAGGAAGTGATTCAAAGACTTATAATTAATGATGAGTCACTTTTTGTCTATAACTTGCTCATACCGCTTATTCACATAAAATGCTGGACAAGCCTACCTATATTTCATTGGTTCAATCAAACCCGATGAGAGGATTTAGCTACATTTCTTTCTAGGCATGGCAAGGTCATCTGGAATCATTCTAGGATGAGTAGGAATGGCATCTTTATTCAACTTGAAGGCAACTGATTGAAAAATCAGGATTATTCCATAATGGATATGATGTTTAAAATCTACATTAGGCTCTCAACAACATTGCTAGATTTTTTGGGCGAACTTATAATATTCTTTAGGAGTATTAGTGAAGGCATAGATCTTTTGGATGGTTATGAATGGTTGGAAAGTTTTTTTTGAATTTGATTCCTGTAGGAAGGACTTGTAGCTTTTGGGCTTTATAGTACAAGTTAAAGCTAATAAGAAACTTTTTTCCATGCAACTTGCTTCAAAATATTTGCTTCAAAAAATTTGCATCCATATAGTATGTTCTGGAAAGAATTGGATTTTGATATGTTTTTTGCTGATTAATGATATCTTGAACCTGAATTTTGATATATTTTTTCCTGATTAATGATATCTTGAACATTTGTCCATCTACAGCTTAGAAATATTCATAGTGAGACTTCCAAGCATCTTCTGAGAGGATTTCTAGATTTATCATGGTCCAGATTGCACCTATATCCATTAATCTAATTGCTTTGATAGGTTTATCATATTTGGATGGAAGAATATGTACCGTAACATGAAGAGATGGAATGCTTTGTTAAGGGATAGAATTGGCTTCAAGCACATAGATAGGCAATAATCTTCAAGCTCAAATTCTTCAACTAGGGGTACCTCTTCATCACCTAAGGATGAATCATGGATGGAAAACACCTTTTTCTCTATTTGTTTCTCCTATTCAGAGTACAAGTATTCAACCTTTAGCTTAGAAAGAGTTGTACCTAATCATTGTAGAACTTGAGATATCATATGGGCGGACTTGTTTCTTTTGTTAGGGTAATTTTTGTAAAGTGCCCTTTCTTTCTACAAAGATAAAACCGATCAATGTTCTTTTTCCTAAAGGACTGCATCTTGAAGAACCTTAACATTTCCTTCATCTTCTTGAATTTCTTGTGGGTTGGTTTCTTAGAGGAAAAATAAGAACACTTTTCTTTGGTGCTGCACTTTTTCTCCAAGTAGGATACGTTGCAGGCTTTCTTCAAAATAGATTTGTTATCTTAAGTTCTTTGAAGAAGTTCTATTGCTCGCAGAGCTTCTCAATAGCTACAAAGGTCATTGATGAATTTTTCCAGGGCATATATGAGCTATATCCCTTATGGGAGGAATCATCCTTTATAGCTCAGGCTGGATTTCCTTTGGAGGTGATGCAAGAAAAACTTACTTTAGGTTGGGATCATTGGACCCATTCAGCATGTAAAATAGCTGAGATATTCTTTAGAAATAGAAATCGAGATCTTTTTTCTTTAGAGAATAACACCTCATAGAGAAGTAATCATGTTTCACCATTTTGTTTATAAGAGAGACATCTCCAATGAATTCTTGGTGGATTTCTCCTAAATCCTAACTTGCTCATACTTGGTTATGTACTCGGACATTTTTAGAGGGTGTTCAACTAGCCCTTGTTTCTATTTCTCATCTTCTTCACCTTTAATTGGTTGGGCACATCCTTATTGTTGTTATTCTCTTCTTCCACCTTTTCCCCTCCCTATTAGTTCCATAGTAAAACATAAATTCAACAATAATAGTATCTACTAAACTTCATGAAACTATTATCCATATATATATATTAAAACAAAAGGTAACAAGCAAAAATTAGCTCACATCAGGCTTGGACTCCAATATCTCATCTTTATACCTATAAAATTTAAAGGTTTTGCTGTTTAAAAGATATAAACTGGGATAAAACCCTGGTATGTTTGCCCAAAGAAAGGTATTTGATTTTTTTAGGATGAGCCAAAAATAAGAATAAATAATGAACAAGAATAAATAATGATATATAACAAAATAAAGAATTTTATAAACCCTTCATCCATCTCATAGTCATTGTTAGTCATTCCATTTCTCTCTCCCCCCCCCCCTTCCCCCTTCCTCTCCCTATTTCTCTCTCTTTGACTTTGCTCTCTTTTGTTGCAGTTTGTCGGCTCAAACTTAAATCACATAAACTATATAAAGTACTAAATTGAATAGGATATAAAATTATTTTTATAATAGGCCAGGTCATGGTCCATTAGACTTACTAACTACTTGGACCAGGCTTGTAAACTTTCACTTAAGACTCAAAAGAAATTTGGAATAATCACTTATACACTTTCATCCTTATGCAATCATTCATCATATTATTGATCCTTAAGCTATGAATTTTTTGACAATTTTAATTTCATCCTTATTATTAGTTTAGGTAGTACTTTTGATAGAAAATATTTACAAGCATAGACAACCTAACACAAATTTCAAGTCCATTAAGAAGTTCTAGTTCCTCTCTCAAATATTCCCCTAATTTTTTTCAAAAGAAAAAAAAACACTTAATTCATGATACTTTAGTGCATTAGAACTCAAATATCCCTAATTTTTAAACCCTAATCTTGTAAAAATAGTATTAAGTGATTGTTTCTTTTAAGTGATTTCATGAAAAATCTATGAAATGACAGGAAGAAAACACATTCTTGATTTTACTCCAAGTATGATTAGACTTTTGCATTTTTTAAACACTCATTACAATTTGACATGTTCTGAAGAATTTAATATTAAATGTTTGATGTTGTTTTATGTTTATGTGCATTGTCAAATAAAAATATTTGAATTTTTTAATACATATAACAATTTATATATTTTGTGGCATTTAAATGGTTATTTTGTGTATAGAGTTGAATTGAATTGAATAGAATTAATATTTGGGGATGTTATTCAAACAACTTACAAGCAAGGTGTTTGGCAAATAGATCATGTCAATTACTAAGGACTAAATTTCTTTATTGTGTCTTTTGTTCTATCTTATGTGTGGGGTTTAAGATAGTTTATGTATGTTAATTCCACTAAATATTATTACTTACTAAAAGATTGAAGTTGTTTATATGAGAATGTATACACTCCATTTATGTTTAGTAGCACTTGAATTGCTGCTTTTATTAGGATTGAAAAGGTAAATGTACATTGCATGTGACAGAGTAATCTTTATCTATTTGTTTGTTTTATGATATATGTTTGTCACAATGTTTGCAAAATCAATATTTATTTTCTTGAACATGACTAAATCTTTGATATAATGTCATTTGTTACAACAAAGTCTAACATTCGTAATTATGAAAATATTTAATTTTTGAACTGTAATATTCGCTTATTTTAATAATATATGACTCCATCACTCCATTCATTTTTTTTTAATTTTGATAGCTTGAGCTCTCTTTTTCTTGTCTTTTTTCCTCAATTCTTTAATGTTTTATGGTCATCATCTGGAATTTGGATGGTTATTGTATTTTTTTTTCTTTTTTCGCTACTGTTGTCTCTTGTTTTTTCACTCATATAATTTTCTTCAATTTCAATTGTCTCATTCATCCTTGAAACATACTTGATGTAATTGTTGTTCTTTTTTCTATTAATTTCACATTTTTTCATTCAATTGCGTCAGTTACAACCTTTAGTTACTCACTAGTTGTTGGCATATTGTTGTTCAAAGTAATGAGCAAGTAAACCATTTGATGCTTGTTACATTAATGCTCAATAATTGATATGAAAAATTAAAACCCTTATGGCAAAAATATAAAAATTAAATAAGGGGCAAAATTAATAAAATAAACAATAGCTAAGAAGCCCACCAATTTATGCCTATCCAAAATGGGCTTCCCAACTTAAGTGGGCCATTTATGAAACACTCTATTCTCATGTACAGAACATTGAGGATCAGATGAGATGTAGAGTCCTTAGTGGTACCATAAGGCGAGGATGTAGAGAGTAATTGATCGGACACACAGTTCTATTCGGTGATTGAGCAAGTACCCCCATCATTAGAGGCAATACTCTAGAAGCAAACTCTACTATTTTGGGGATCAATATAATAGTATAGATAACTCAAAAAGTGTAGCCAACACTAGTGGAAACCACCTTTGCACTAGCTCTATACATAGCAATAGTTTATTATGCTAATAAGCATCATCAACAAGACCAACCTTAGTCCTCTCATTAGAGTCAAGGAGTGTCATCATCCAAAGAGAGGACTGAATTCAAGGCAAACAAAGAATAAAGGATGACCCCTCTGCCACCTCCAGGCTAATCAATTGCTATGGTTACCCACAACTGCTAGAATTCCTACTACTTTGCTATCTCTCAACACTTAGGTAGCATAATAAGTGAATACCTTCCCTTAGATATTACTCACGTTAAATGCAATACCTTTCACCCAATCATTTTGGAAAAGTCGCTCCCATGGCACAAAGATAATGAATCTCCCTGAGTTTGATAGTATGAGTGATTCCTAAGAACACCATGATAATTCTTTGGCATGGATGGAGCTCTATGATATGAGCAAACCCATTTATTGTAAGGTATTCCATACCACACTACCATATACACATTGAACTGGCTTAATCAGATTTTATCTAGTCTATCACCATTAGGGAACAACCAGTCAACTAGTATTTCCTATACAACTTTTCCATCAATTGCAAGTACCTAAAGACAATAGCTATCTATTCATTATGAAGTAGAAAGATGAAGAAATCTTAGTGGACTATATTAATTGGTTTGTTTAAGCAGTTCATGAAATTCCACATATCAACTAGGAGCTCCTTCACATTATTATTGAGTAAAACTTGAAGAATCTATGGTAGGGAAACATACCTCCCCTCTCTTGAAGAACTCCCTATCCTAGTGGAAAGATATATCCTAATTAAGGAAGAATAAGTTAGCACAAACAAAAAGCTCCAGGATCACCAGCACAACCCTCCCAAATTGATCACTAGGTACATTCCTTGAAACACGTCAAGGGTAAATATCACCAACATAGCCCAACTGCAGAAGATCAATGCTTATTTAGTGAGATTAACTGGTGAGACTCTACAAGCATTCAGAGAAATTTTTATCCATCTTTTATTGGGCACCTATCCTAAAAATATCATGAATATGGTGAAGTTTTTGGTAGTCGAGGCCCTTTATATCCATAACATTATTTTTGGGAGGCTCATCTTGAACCTCTTCTAGGTAGTAATATTAACCTACCATACGAAGAGATACCCAACGTGATAAGAGAATCAATTAGAGATCAACGCATCACTAGAGAATGTTATGCC
Source organism: Jacaranda copaia (assembly GCA_014898725.1). Taxonomy (NCBI): domain Eukaryota; kingdom Viridiplantae; phylum Streptophyta; class Magnoliopsida; order Lamiales; family Bignoniaceae; genus Jacaranda; species Jacaranda copaia. Next base: position 798,695 of record JACGDI010005343.1, on the reverse strand, counting down.
AATTTCTTGAAAGGGATAAAGTCCTTACCGTAAGCCAGGACACTCCCGAAGAACATTACATGAGTAGCTTATGAGATAAAGATAAGAACCTCGCTTGGAGGCTAACACTATCGTAGCATCCCAGTATAAAGTTAACTTAAGGAAAGGAGAAACAAAGTATTGCAACATGGCAGTAGGAGGAACACCTAAACTAGAGAAAACAACCTTTGACAACTTAACCAACACTTCGGATATGGGGATGTACCCAATTTCAATAAATGTGCAATTTGAGGCATAGTAGATTCACTTTGGAATAAGTTTATTTATTTCAATGGACTAGGTTTTCCCTTTCAAAGTTTGAATTTTATTTTCAATAACTTAGGCTAGCTTTTTATGTATCATAAATAAAAGTTTAGTTGAGACTTGGGAGACTACAAATATTCTTTTGATAATTCAATAAAGCATTCCAATTGCTTTTATATGCTTGTCTTATTCCAATTTCTTTTGATAATAATTTCTTATTATTAGTGGCTAGCTCTCCATCCACTTGGAACCACTTGCCCATCTATAGTTTTCATTAGAATAGTTGCTTCTTCACCAATAGCATTCCATAGACTAGAGCGAAGAGTGACTGTAGTTTACTGCATTTGGTTCACCAATGTAACATAATTTGTCCTATCAAATAGTAGAGGATGGTTGTAAGATTATCTCTTTGCAAAGATAATTGGGATCTTTGACTCAAGTTGTCATATCATCCAATAGAGCATATGGCTCTAATGCTAATTACAAGTAAGAGTCAACCTAAGAGGAGGGTGACTTAGGATTTTTGAAAATTTTATGCAATAGAATGATAAACTAAAACTAGATGAAGTTCCAATCAATGAGACAATGGCATATGATAATAAAGCACATGTAAAAGGACACAAGTATTTATTATGGTTTGACAATGCTTTATATCTACTATCTAAGCTTTTGCATAGGATTTGAAAGCCTATTAAGTTAATATGTACTAATGCTTTCATAACTATAAGCACTAGTACTTTCATGATAAAAAAGAAAGGGACTAAAACAACCAAGAAAGCGATAAACATTCTCCCAAAAAAAGTAATAACTAATTACTAGAGGAGGCATAATGGAATCCAAGATAGGATGTAACAACTTCGTAGAGAGGAGATACCCATGATCCTTAATGCTTGGAACTGGTTGATTATGGTCTAGCTTATGGGGAATTTCCATAGCAAAATACTAAAGCACGAACAACTACCACTTAGTACGATAAGCTTCTAATTCTCTTTCCTGGTTGAAACTCGGCCAACCAAAATATTTCCAGCAATACTACCCTATTATCTCTCTTCACTAAAGGTTACTAAAGAAAAAAAAAAACACATTAGAAGCAAGGGATTAAAAAGCTTAATTGTAATATAAAAAACTGTACATACAAATATACACTAAGAATAAAAAACTATACACACAAATACATATATCGAGAGTAAAATCACAAATTCCACACTTGTAGGATTCAAGACATTCTCTTTATATAGTGGGTAGAACAAAATCAATAAAATATAAGGATAAGGAAAGAACTCATTGGAATGAGATAACGAAATTTCATTAGGTTTCATTTCATAAAGTAAATTTTGATATGATATCACTTTAAATTTTTTATTTCAATGAATGTTTTATCTATTATTTCAATTTATGTGCATATGTCAAGCATACTAAATATTTTTTTATAAAAATAATTAATTGTAAAACAAATATACTTACCATACATATATGAAATTGGAATAGGATATGATAACATACATTGAAATAGAAGATTTAAATTGAATATCACTTTGTATGCGCTTAAATGCAACATTCAACTGAAAATATGATAAGAGTTTCTAAGTATCAAAGATGCAGTATCCTCCATCCATAATTGAGATGATCTTGATGAATAAGGAAGGATGAATTCCAATAATCTAAATAAAGTTTTCAGAAATCATGCAAAAAATTTCAAGGATGTAATAGACCACAAATTATGTAGAAAAATATTCTTGTCATAAATCAAAAACTCATCTAACTTGACAATTATCAAACGAAATGACAATAATGTCATATGCTTAGGTGAGAAAGAGTTGGTTGACTTTATACGTTGTTCGCTTTGGACCTTGTAATCTTAATGATTGAAAATTGTATTTCTTTACCTTACATTAAAATTTAAAATCTTTAATTTTGTGAAAAAACAGAAAAACGAAAAAAGACAATGACATTACAGATAAGAAAAATAAATGAAAATAATAATTCAAGATCCAGGTGGATCCCTATCTTTGGCTTGTAGTTGCACAAAATGTCTCCTACTTCATTAACTTGAGTTTAAGCATTTTGGGTTAACTAACTTATGGATGGCTATATTAACAAGACCTAGAGTGTAATGATTGTAATAGCCATGAGAGTTACCAGAAGAAAAATAAAAAGGTTCTCTTCTATAAAAAATTAATGATTTTAGCACACTCAATATGTAAGTTAAAATTTTTATAGTATAAAAATCTAAATAACCAGTCAAAAGTTTTAGAGTTTTAATTAAGTAAAGAGGAACAATATTATGTAAGTGAATTTTATTTTATTGGATGAACTGAAATGAAAATCCAATCCTCTCATCTCCAGGGAAACAAATAAGTAATTTGATTACTGATCAGCATAAAGAAAATGGTGACCTCGAACCGTAGTGCTTTTCCCAAACCAACGAGGGCAGCCAAACACAGAGCAGAAAGCTTGCATGGTGAGCAGCAGCACCTCCACTACCGCAACAAGCTCACTGATAACTTTCCAGGAGGCAGAGAAATACTTCTTGAGAAATCTTTTAACCTTAACACGACCCACATCATCGTACTTCTTGTTAACATTGTCAATGGCCTGCTCAATATTGGACTGTGGTGTCTGGTGGTGATCTCCAGTCAACTTCTTTGTCCCATTGAAGATTCAAACAATTTCTTCATCAGGCAGTTGCCCTTCGATGATTCCGGCCGTCTTTAGAATATCCACGTCCTTTTCGGTGTCGATTATTCCACACATCAAATCCAAATACTCAGCAAGTTCAAGGGTCGATCCTGGTTTGGCTGATGCTGCTTCATATGCTACAAGATTTCTTAAAATGATTTCTGAATCGGCCTTTAGGGTGACAACTGGGAGGAAATATTTCCTTCCCTCCTCCTTGAATTGAATATCTCTGACTCCTCCAGGCGTTAGAGTAAATATTATCCCAGTAATTTCTTTCATCTGTGAAACGGAAGGATATTGATCTGCTCGAACAAAGGGTTTCCTTCCCCTTTAATGAACAGAGCCTTAATCTTTTCCCATGGCACATTTACCATTAATGAGAAAATATGCTTTGCAGTTCCGGCACCAGGCACGCCTTGTTTGTTCAGAAACTCCAAACTCCTCTCAATATCATTTGTTGTTATTGAATCTGATATTGATTCCAATCTGAGCTCAAAATGACTCGTCCTACACTTTTCCATGTTTCTGTTTGACTTCCTTTATACTGCGGTTTTTCACAACCAGATGGTACATGCGATGCAGCAGGTGGGCTTGATTCTTATCTCCTCTTATGTCCCGTTGCTGGCTCAGTTCGAGAGGGGAATGTGCCTGACAGAAGACCTGGAAATCTCCAAACAACATGTGATCCACAAAACCATTCTCATCATCCCCGTCATCAACTGGGCAGAGCTGAAGAACCCGACGGATTTTCTTAAGCAGAACGGCGGGGATTTGGTTCTCCGGCATAATTGTGTCCCCTGAAAACTTTTGGAATTCAGGAGGATCACTTATATGCCTATAATTTCTCAAGTGCTGAAGCAAGTATAAACCATCAATTGTTATTATCGAGGCGAGCGTCTTGGCATCAAGATCCAGGTACCGATCATAACAAGCCCGAAGAACAGGCTCCCGCTGCATTAGAGCCTGGACAACCTGCTGAACATTATTCAGATTTTCTGGGTTAAAACATTTCCTGACGGCAGTGAGTTTTTGCTTCTGCATCATGTAGAGCTCGGGCCGAAGATGATGGTACAGGCCCAGCCCAATTTGCTGAGGGGCAAAAGCTTCCGGTTGGTTTCACTCAAGCTTTTTGGCACCCTAAATACACAAAACGGGGTACCAAAATCAATTTTTACTACGTGATCTTCGGGAAAGTTCTTGTCCATTTTCAGAATGCATCTTTTCTCGCTATCCATTGAACTTAAAATTGAGTTGGAAGACAGGCTTTGGGTGGGGTATGAATGCAGTTTTGTTGTGACTTTGACGCAACGATTTGCAGAGCAATGCCTGGCTGGCTGTGAGTAATTGTGGGAGGATGGGGAATTCTACAAACTACCATGAAATACTTTTGTGTGTTTTCGTTTAATTATATCTGAAATTTTATAAGGCCGAAAGTTAAAGATGTTAAAAAAATTCAACTCGATGATTCAATCATAATTCATTTAAAAAAAATTAGGTTTGAATTTGTTGTTTTTGAATTGAAATCAAATTTGATCGAACCTGAAACTGACTCCCCCCAACCCAAAAAAGGGTAAGTTTGGGTTCATTTTGGGTTAATTACCTGCTAAATTTGAAAACAACACATAGGTGACTCAATAATCCAATTCAATCCAATCCAAAAATAATTGAATAGTTAAAAATAAAATATAAATTTAAAAAAATTTATATCCAATAATCTAAACTAGCAAAAATTTTATATCCAAAATTTCAAAAATCTTAAAATCTCCAATACACATCAAAAGGAAATTTTTTTGTAGTGTTTTAGGTTATAAATTAATGAAGAAAACTGGCTAGCGGTGCAAAGAATGTTTCAGATATGATGGATATCATCAAATTGTCTTGGGATTTTAATTTGATTTTTTTGTCTTTGGTCTTTAATTTTTACTATTTAGTAGTTAATTTTGTGTTAATAGTTGCCATCCAAATTGTTTATTGAATAATAGTTTATTACTTTTTTTGTACTTGGATTAATTATAAACATGATAAGTTTTGAAGTTATTATGTTTTTTACTTTATTAGACTTTAATGATTATGCAAAATTATAAATTTTATTAGTAGATCCAACTTCTACTCAATTATAATGTTGAAATTATAAATATGAAAAATAAAATATATAGATTAGATTGGGTTTGGCTAGGTTTATCAAGTTATTGGGTAACTTCATAGAAAATCAAGCCAACTTGAATCTAACTTGATTTTTTGAGGATCAAGCTAGGGTTGAGCTTTCACGGTTTAGCATCGAATTGGGTTAAGTTCGAGTTTAATATTTTTATGTTATATCCTTGAATCCACGTAAACCATTCGAATTAACTTTCTTACTAAAAGGAGGACTAATTTAAAAGTCCTAAGAAATGTAACAAGATATTTTTACAATATAGTAAATCAAAACTCTCAAATATAACTAGAAGTTTCAAAGGTAACGTAAAAAATTAAGTAATAAAATAAGCAATACAAAGAATTTATAATGATTTAATAAGCTTATCCACTGCTTGAGTTTTAACTCAAGAATTTAACTTGCAATACAATTCTACAATCCAAATAGAGCAGTAGACCAGAGGCAATTTAGCCATGTTTACCACTATCAAATCTATATAGCTGGCGGCAATGAAGTCATGAATAAATGACTTCTATGACAACATGCTGTAAAAATAGAAGGAATATTGCATAGTTATTAAAACAACTATTATTCACCAAATATTGATACTTCGATAGGACTTTGAAGTGACACTTGGAAGTTTATTGTACTTTCTTCTATTGTTCTTCATGGCTTTAAATAGTGTTTTCTCATGACGGTACTGAGTGTCCAGTGATCAAGTCCCAAACTCAAATCTGATAGTATCTTCTTAATTTTGCGAGGCAGACTCAATCTTTATTTAAATGCTAATTGATTGCTTGAATTATGGTGTGCAGATTTGTAGTGTTAAACATGATAAGAAATATGCAAAATAATTATAACATAGAAAAATATAGCCCTAAAAATATCTTTTTGCTTGTTTATATGATTTATTCTAGGAAAATGTATATGATTATTAAATTACCCAACAGTTAATCACATTTTTTAATTATTTACTGTCTATGACCCTACTGAAACTTCTAGGTGCGTTGGTCTCTGGCTATATTAATAACCTATGGGAAGAGACTTGCATTATGCTTCATGCACAATTTGTTTTGTTAATTTGAAACGTAGACACTTGCTTTTCCACCCAAGAAAAATGTGTAGTAGGCCTGAGATGTTTTCACACCATAATATATCATTATTTGTCTTATAAATTTGAATTTAGTTAGTTCTTTATCTGATACCATCAATGTCAAGATTTTGGGGATAGCAATGTATAAAAGCAACATTTATAGACACAAGTCAGGACCAAATGTAAAGTGATGAAAATGAAGGCAATATAAGTACGGTTAGGTACCGGCAAAAAAAGAAAAAAGAACTATGGTTAGGTACCAAGTCTAACAACTTTAAAGAAAAGGATTACATGCAAATTAGTCAAAATTGTATATTATGCCCACACAATGATAATATTTGTAGATTAATAGTCTAAAAAGTGTAGGGCCGGTTTGTTATTGGCTATTAGCCCCAATGTCAATTTTAATTCTCATCTAATTGATTGCTTGATATGAAGGATAATCAACGTGAATTGGTCTGCATTTAATCCATGGCCGACACTGTTGCTACTATTAGTGTCTATTCATATATTGGGTTTTGGGGTGTGATTGTTTAATCACACTAAACAATAGCATCCTACTGTATAATTTGGCTTTGCTCCAAATTATTACAATTGCCATCCAATTGTCTGATTTATTTTAAGGTAAATGGGCCTTCAGTTTTCAACAAGGGTACGATGGTCCTATCAAAAATAGTTGTGTATCAAACACCATATAGTAGATTATCGTAGATTTGTGTGGTATCTAATTTATAAGTGCAATATCCACTATCAAACAAAATAATGTATTTATAATCTCTCCTCTTTGTACCACTATTACAATTTCTACTATTGATTGAATTTCAAATCATACATGGCCTACATAGTAGAGTATTACAATATAGTGTAGATAACATGAGTTTGATATTATGATATTCTTTTGATTTGTGAGATTAGGTTAGATAAATGAGAATAATCTAGCCTAATCTCATGTTTGATATGAGAGATTACAGGAGCTAGTTTTTTGGTGCCAGCTTGCTACTATAACGATAATTTGGGAAGATTGCAATCTTGCCTTGGGGAGTGATTATATGATTGCCCCCTCCACTAAAAATTTGCTCCCTTGCTTGGCCTCCTTTTCTTTTTTCTTTTCTTTTTTGTTATTTCAATTGTGTCCTCTAAAAAATCCCCAAATGTGCCCTCTTTTTTTTTTTTTTTGGTTCTTTGAGAGTAATTTTGTCATTTATCTATTTAATTCCGTACAACAAACATGTATCAGACATTAGTATAAATTATAGTTGCACCTAATTGTAAGGCTAATCTTCTATATCAAATAGACTAATATATTATTTAATCTCACCTTATCTCTTTTTATTTATTTAGATTCCAAATCAAATGTTGCCTATTTTGAGCAACATTACACTTCAATTATAGAAATCACTATGTTGAGCAAGTCTTTACACTTCAATTAATGCATGGTTTTATCCTAATAAAAATTAAAATTAAAATTATAATTTTACCCCTTTATTGTATATATGATCAATACTAATTATGCATTCTACTAATAGAACTTTGTATATATTCCTCTAACCTAAAAATATTATAATGATGGACAAAACATTCTTTAGTTAAATAAAAAGGTAAATTCATTTTGTCCGATTTATGACAATTTATATACCACAATATCACTATAGGCCCCTCGAGCATCATAGATTATTTGATTCCACATTTTATCATACACTAACATTATAAAAAAAGTTAACATCCAATTAAACTTAAAATAAATAAATAACAAAATATAATTTCAATAGTATAGAGAAGGAACATTAAATTTAAAATTATTTTAAATAAATTTATGTTACTCCATTGTATGGAGGACATATCATACTCTAGAAGACATTTTACAAATTTTCTTGTTTGTTTGTTTGCTTTTAACTCGCAAGTTCCTTAATTGCATCTCTTTACACTAGGTTCTTTTTCTTTCTTCCTCTTTTCTTCTTACCATATCTATCATTTGTTCAAAAAATAGTAGCTTCCAAATGAAGTTGCATTTTTACCTTAGGGTGGAATAAAATGTTAGCCAGATAAGGATGGTAGTCAGGGGTAGGGCACTGATGATCAATCTCGGTGTACGAATTGTTGTGCTAGCTACAAATATCTAGATATTTCAACTTGCTGCTCATGTTTTCACTTGTTGGAACATTGAAGGTCGATGCTTCAACATTTAAACCCCCGCTGGCTTCTTCTTATCTTGGAACGATTGTGGTTCATATCTTGTAACTTGATATGACTTGTTTATCTTGATTGATGTAACCGGAAGGTCTCTTTTTGTTACTTTTTCCAAAGTTCCAATAGGTCGAACCCATTGAGGTCTTGCCTATCGAGCTTGGAATGTAAATTTCATGTTTACAAAATAACAAGATAACAAAGTTCATACAAATAAAAATTTATTAAAATTATATATGAATGTAGATACAATTCTTAATTTGAATCCTATGATTTTTCTATTAAAAAATGATAACTTCGAGTTTTTCTACTTTGACTATGATGTTTGACAGTTGAATATACTCTAGGGCCAATTTTGTCCTTTTATAATGTTAACTTGAAGGCTTTCGCATTGTACTTCCAAATCAAACACTACAATCTAGTGAACTTTGTGATAAATGCTCTATTGTACACCTTGAGCGCAATGGATTTTCTTAAATTTGGTTGAGAGAATAACGTCAATCTAAGGACTCGGCACTATAATCTCAGCTCAAACACTACAATTTAGTGAACTCCATGACAAACACCATGACTGCAAAAACTGCATATTACAATAGAGTTTTGCAAGAGAAAAGCTTCCATCCATTACAAAAAATTCATCATTTTCAACAGAACTTTTCAATGAATTCAAATGAATTTTTTATTCAAAAATTATTTTCCAACAATTTTCCAATTGAGATTATCTGTTGGAAAATTTTTTGATGAATTTTCGTCAATTTTATGACGGAAATTTGACTATGTGAAATAGCCAAATTTTCATCTACTTCCCAACCTTTTTTTCTATTGGAAAGTTTTCTGACTCTACACTATCAAATTTTCAGTGGAAATTTTTTTAATTTTTTATTGTATTCCAACGATATTTAGATGGATTTCCATCCAAAAATCATTAAAATTATTAATTATTTATAATTTTTTCCATTGGAAGATCGTTGGATGACCATCAAACATTTACTTTTTAAAATAATTTCTATAAATTTAATTTAATATGTGCCTTGTATATAAAATAGCATATACTTATAATAAAAATTGAATAATAATTTAAAATAAAATGTAATTTTATAAATGTAAGTCTTAAAAGTTATAATTCATAATTGCAAAAGCAACAAAGAAAAAAAAATGCACTGGCCACCAGCAATATTATCACTGAAGTCAAAATAGTCATTTTGTTACTGTTGCTGCTCATGTTCACATTGCTATGGCAAAAGTTGTTGGTAGTAGGGCATGGGGACTAAGGTGGGGATGGGCCACTGGAACCTGGAGAATATCCCCTTGTATGCTAACTGAGCAATCATATTTTGTATCGCACCGAACTGCTTAGTGAACATGCTCGACATATTATGTAGACTGACCGACAAATAGGCCTCCAAGCATGTCTCCAAATGGCTATAGTTGATGTACTAGGCTCTTCTTGAGGCAAAGTAGTGTAGAAAGGTGATTGTTGGTAGCCTAACTTAAAATCATCCCTTTTTGTTAGGACAACCCACAGTTTGAGTGCATAACTCAACCTAAGACTGTTGGGTCTCTTCACTATTCCTAATACCCTCCGACTAAGACTAGAACTCCAGCACCTACTAGAAGCTCTCCTACAAGTAATAAAATTAAAAGAAAATGAATAAAATGTAATGTAACTAAAATAATTTTATGTCATATGTAATATGTAATAAACTTATATCAACTCTCCTCGCCCTCTCATGCAACTAGCTCCTATCAACCTGCCTTTAGTGGATACGAGCAAAAACCTCCTCAACCGTCTGGGGCCTTTACAACTCTCATATCTACATAGAAAATAAGAATTAACATAGATATAGACATAATATTAAATTACAACAAATATTATAAAAAAGTTTAGCAAAGCCTTCCCTAAAATTGATCTTCAACAAAAACAAAAAAAAAAAAAAAAAGAGCTTAACAACCAAATAAATGATAATACATTATCATTTAGGAAGGGAACCAACCCTTTTTCCATCAACCAAATAAATGAACAACAAATGCAAAAGGACCCAACTTTTCCCCATCAATAATTTCATGCAAAGATTATAAACATAACATAGGTAATTAACAAATAACCCAAAGTGGATGAAGGTTACTTAAGACTAAAAGTTAGGAAGCTTACTAAATGCTAGGCATGTGTCTTTATGGATATACTCCTTCAGTATGGATGGATCTTCTAATCGTAAAAGTCTAATTCTTTTTTGCCTATGTGGACTTCTTTTAAAAATCTTAGAATTACTAGTGTAGCTATAAGACATCCTAAGTATCCTTGCTAATCCATTCAATCTCTTGCTCATCTTTTGGGCATGGTCATATATGTCACTCAGTTAGTGAACTCTTTTAGCATCGAATATCCTCTAAAAATGGCCTCCATTCTCAAGGTCTCAACAAACATATCTTTGTAAAAAACAAATTAAATAAGTTTGTATACCTACAATACACAGACATAGTCAATTTGTAAATGTAAATATATTAATAATCTTGATATATCTTCCACTCATTGATCATCATATCAGACGACGTAGGAGATATTTGACTAGGTCCTACAGAACTCATGTACCTTGCCATTAATCACTTTTATTAAGAACTTGGCACCATGGGGTGTGGGCATATACTTGTATAAAATTCTTAACATTAATATGTAATTATTAAATTATAAAATTATATTTATATAATAATTCAAACTCACTCATAGCGAACTTCGAGATGTAAGTATATCCTACTAGAACTATAGGATAGGGCCGTTAATTCCTCTCACCCAATGTTTGGTCAAGTCAAGAATCAATTTTTGCAAGTGATGCTACTGGTGCTGTTAATTAGAATGTTTAAGTGAAGTAGTAGAGGATGGCTGAGTGCTAAGTAGAGCGATAAATGGTGATAGAGTGCCTGCAAGTGAAATGGATAATGGCTATGATGAAATTACTGCTATGAGGATGGGTGTAGGGAACAGTATGTCAATGATCTCATAATAGTAGAAGAGAACGAAGGAGAAAGAGTATTATGGAGATGTGTTAGGGAAAAGCTTGGGGGTAGGCATAATCTAATGATCAACCAATATCATGGTATGAGACTTGTTGTTTGAATAGTGCCCCACAAGCCAATTAGATTAGCATGTATAACTACTCTATGTAATAATCTTGATTGGATGATGTTCAATAAAATGGTCATCTTTATCTTGTACATTTATGATTTCTTCACATGCATTTGGTTAAAGCCCCTAAATCATACTAGACTATGGGACTTTATCACGCATATGGTGGTGATTAGGAAACAAGTTTCTATGGTCATGAATTTAAATATTTCAATTCATAGAATCTTATGCGCTAGGGCTCTAAGATTTGGATAAACTTACACTAACAATGCGTACTCCAAGGAGTTGGATATTGACCTGTTTTGTGGGCAATCTATGTTAGACGTAAATGTATGTTAGTAGGTGCTTATTAGAGAACAATTTCACTAAAGGCCCGCTTAGAGAATCTACTAGATAGCCTAGTGGTATGTCAGTAGGGGTAAGTTTTCTAGCTTATGATAGTGCAATAGTGCATATATTTGCCTTTTGACTTGACGTTCCACAATAACCTTGTATTTAGGTCCTTGTACTTTAATTTTTCTTCGACCATATGGTGGGTCACCTAGGACTTAGGTAAGGCAGAAGCTACTTAAGTATGGAGGTTGGTGAGTTCCAAGATGAGATATGTTTCGCCCGTCTATGAAGAGTAGGCTGATCTCCTATGTATTCTAAGATGATCGATTCCAAGAAATCCTTATGTAAGGTGATATAACAATTTGAAAAAGGAGTTTTTCAAAATTGAGGTCATAATGAGAATTGAACATCAAGAATAGATACATAGTTATCAAGTCTATTAAGAAGTTGGCAAATCTTGGCCTAGGCCTCTTTCAAAAAATAGAAAATGGAAGGATTGTATTTGAATAGAAAATCATAAGAAATAATATTCCACCTCGATATAATTCATTTATCCAATTCATTAGGCTCTATGGGCTTATGCTAGGTATCGACTATGGAGATTGGGTATTCTTCAATTAATAGAGATTAGTTGGTAGAGTTATTAGTTTAAAGGAGTTTAAATTAATTCAGATATTTTTATACTCAAAATATCCTAATACGTTGTGAGCCCATGTCCATTGAATTAGTAAACCTAATGGATCACAACAAAAGCCTGAAGAAACTCTTTTTTGATAAGATGAATTTTCTAAGGAGTTAGAAAATACCAAGTGGGTGGGTTTTACCTAAAGGAGAGAATTCAGTTGGCTAATTTATTTGATCACTTTGGCTTGATTAAATTAAGTGTTATTAATTAAAATAATTTAAAGAGTTAAATTAGGCTAATTAAATTAAGATATTAATTTAAGTGGTGCCATATGACAATTTAATTAGTCAAAGTCAACTTATGGTGTTAAGTTGATTTAATTAACTTAAATAGTTAAGTTAAAGTTATTAAATTGAACAATTAATTTAATTATCCAAGGATTTTTTTTAATTTATGAAAGTCAAATGGAAGAGTCCATTTGAATTGATTGAGTTGGCTTTTTTAATTTATGAAATTAAAAATCCAATTTAAGTTGGAAGAATTTAGCAAGTTGGCACATGTGTGGATGGTGTGATAGAAGCCTCCAAAGGCTTCCATCCACTCCTATAAATACATGAGTGGCTAGCCATGGCAAGGATGATATTCCATGTTTCCATTTCCCTCCAAAAGGTAGCACAACTCTTGTGTGAGTACCTACCTTTCTAAATTCTCCCTCCCTCCCTCCCTCTCTCCACCAAAACCACCAGCTCCCTCCCTTTCTCCTACCATATTCTTCGTTCTTTCAATTCTAGCCTAGAGTGTGAGGATATGAGAGTTCTTCCTAGGTGTGTGGATCACCATTAGAGGCTTCACACTTAGGGAGGTTATAATTGGAGATTGGATTATCTTTTATGGCCTATTTTTGGAGAATTGATTGGGTGATTTTGGTGCAGCTTTTTGTCCTTTATTTCAACTAATTCAAGGCTTTATTGGAGGGGTTTTACTGTGCAAAACTTGCTACAGTTAGGAGCCTAGGGTGTGGACAACTTGATCTATCAAGTGAACAGTGTAGATCCTACTTTAAAGGAGTTCAAGAGAAGATCTACCTAGTTGTCTTTGTGCTTATTCAAAAGGTAACTTCCTAGTTTTAAAATATTAATTTATGACTTGTTGATTGATCCTTGGGTTAAAGATGATAAATTAAATTTTGTCTTATTTTGGTTTTATTTTGTGGATCTTTGTCTATCTCTTACTTTTATTGATTCTCTGGCAAATGTGTTTGCTAGGTTGGGGAAGTCCCTATACCTCAGCTAGAACCTCAGCTTTGGTAGATGGCAGGGGAATGGAAATTAGATTGGTGTGCCATCTATAAAATGAAAATAAACAACACATATGAACAATAGTTAATATTATTACAATAAATTAACTTTTACATATGTGAAATCCATACTATCGTTAATTCATTGAATAAATTCTTCAATCATTCTTTATATCTAGATCTATTGTTGTAATAAGAGGACTACTTTAATGGTCCATTGAATGAGGACTACTTCAATCCTTCATTGGTTGTCATTTACATTAGCATATTCAGGTGGACAAAAGGACTGAAGACTTTATGTAATGAATGAATGAATTTTTTAATAGAAATTTTTATTGAGCATGTTCAACTATTAATCTATTATAGGAGTTCGAGACTCTTCTACTATTCCTTTTCTAATAAAAAAAATTTTTGTTTGAAATTTATGTAATAATTCCTAAAGAGACATGCCAGTGTTGTGGAAAATTATTATATGATCACTCCTTAAGTGAATTTCAACTTATGATCATATAATTATTTTCCACGATACAGATATTTCTCTTCAGAAGTCATTACATTATTCTTTTTTGAGGCTATTAGAATAATATGTGATTATGATTTAGTCCATCTTGGAACTAAGGGGATTTGCGAGAATGGTTTTTGTGTATGCATTCATATGAAGAATAGGCTTCAAGGTAGTAAATTCCATCATTTTGACGTGTACTTGAACTTGATATGAGACTTAGAAGGTGACCTTGTAAAGATATTTTCTCCAATTTTTGAGGTAAATATTCAAACATTGTGAGATAAGATGATGAAATATTTATAATTTATATTCCTAACTTTCAAAAATATTTAAGATAGATGGGGTTGAAATGAGTTTGAACTAGGAGTTGAGTGGTACAATAAGCTATTATGTAATTAGAGACAATGTTAACTTGATTATACTTGGTAGTATACATCATCTTTAGTTAAAGTTTTAGTTATTTAAGTTTAAAATAATTCGATGATCATTTAGAATAACATGAAAATTAGTTTCGTAAGCTACCTTGGTTACTTCAGGTAGTTTAAGTTATCCTATATGATTTTTTTGAGTATTCATCCTTAATAGTATTTATTTGTGACCTCAACATTATTTGTTGTTTCATAAACTACCTTAACTATTTCAGATAGTCTATATTATCCTATGCGAATTCCAATCCAACTCCCTCTTCCAACCCTAGACTCAATTCTAAACTAAAATTAAACCAAGCAATCTAATAGTGTCAATACTAAATTAAATATCAATTCAAAGCTAAACATACTAAAATACTAACAATATCAAATTAACTAAACTAAATATTAATTCTAAACTGAACGTGCTAATACTAAATCATATTAACAATAAATCATACTAAATCATATAATTCGTACTAACAATAAATCATAGTAAATCATAAAAATCATACTAAATTAGCACACTAACATACAAAACTAAATAAATAAAATAATATATAAAAAAATTAGGGAAAAATTTACTCACAGTTGGTGGCAATGGCGATGGCAATGGGAAGGACGACAACAGCGATGACAAGAAGAAAACAGGTTGGAAATGTGTAGGGGGCAAAGGATGCAGGGACAAGGGGAAAGAGAAAGAAAGAAATGAGGAAAATAAGGAGGGGGAGTTTGATTTTATTAAGTTTTTCGATGAAATTTTCATTGGAAAATAATTTTTTAAAAGAAAAAAATTCAACTTTCTGTTGGAATAATATCCATCAAAAAATATCTTTCAACAGCCTTCCAATGGGCAATCCATTCGATATATTCATACCTCTTCCCACTAAATCTCCTCCAAATTTAGAAATTATTTTCTATCAGATTTTTGATGAATCCATTTGTCCTCATAAAATCATTGAAAATTCTTAAAAAATTTTCAAGGGAAAATTTTTGTCGTAAATGCAATGTTTTTTTTTTTTTTTGTAGTGGTTGCAATTTGTGATGGATTTGAGATGGAAAAAAAAATCTATCGTAGAATGAGATCCAAGATAGCGAAGATTGAATAAATTAAATTAGACATTTTGAAAGTTAAATAAGAAATAATAAAAATAGTTTACAAAAGTTTTACCTATTGCAAAAAACCAAATTTGTGCTAGATTTAAAAAACATCGCTATTTTATTTTCAAAAAGAAAAATGAGAAATTGCAAAAATTTTAAAAATTATTTTAAAAAAATTGTAGTAGATTTTAAATTCTATTGCAAATCGGCAAGATGGGAATAAACCCTAAGTTTTCCAATGAATTTTTTCTACTGTAAAATAAAAAAATATTTTGCAATGGATTTTAAACTCCATTGTAAATCAGTAGGAGGGGGAAATAAACTCTAATCCCCTCCTCCCACCACCTTTGGAAATGTTGAAGAATACACTCCCTCTCTCAAGATCAAGTTTCCTCTTTCTCAATTTTTTTTCCTTTTTACATCTATAATCGTTGCCACATATAGCCAACAAGTGGCCACATGGCTAGTGCTACCAATGGCTAGCAGCTTGCACAACTTGTACTATTCACGAGACTACAAGCAGCTGGTCTCCGTCAACACTGGCATTTTTCTAGCTAGTGACATCTTGACAAGAATTTTTTTTATTTTTAATTTTTTGTTATTTTGATTTTTTATTAGCTTCATATACTTCTTTTGCATTTCGAAAAATTTATAGGCATTTGTATGCGTGCATTATTTTAAATTGAGCAAGATAATCCTTTTCTTATTATTTTGAGAATTATGTATTGGATTAGGGTTTAGTATTCGTTGTATTTATACTGAATTATTTGTTGGATTGTATTAGATTTATATTTTATGAATTAAATGTTTGGTTATAGTTTGGATTATATGTTGGATTTATGCGAATATTATATGTTGATTTGTCATGATTTTTATGTGGATTATATTGATTATATTTTGTGAATTTTGAGTTATTTATTAGTTTTATATTGAATTATATGTTGGTCTATAATGAATTGTATGTTGAATTATGTTAGCTTCTTCTTCTTCTTCTTCTTATTATTATTATTATTAATATTCAAATTTGTTTTATTGTAATATTGTAGATTTGGATATTTCAAGGCATTATAACTTTGCTTAAACAGATTGAATAAGGTAATTTTTTTAGTGTTAATTTGTAATTTTACACGCTCAATTAGGGTTTTAGTTTATATGTTGAACAATATGTATTATATTAGAATGTGATTTGTATCATATATTAGACCTTTATTGTAATGTGAATTATACGTAATATTCATTGAGTTAAATGTATTTATTTATTTGAGTTATTATTATTTGGATATTACAATATAGATTCATGCAGTTTTGGGATTATAGGTTGAATACCATGTAAGAATCCCTATGTATATTTATTATCAAGAATGTAACTTTCTTTTTTTTAACTGAATGAAGTATATGAGAGTTTTTATCAAGAAAATGACCTATGAAATTTGCATGTATTGCAATTACTAATGTTTATATGTTTGAAAAATTGATAAGCATGGAATATTGATCAGTTGATTTGATGTGATTTTACATATATGGATAATATGGATTTGATATGATTTTACATATATTGGTATGGAGATGATTAGTAATTAATTTGAAGAACTATTAATATATTAGTATTTTTTTGATTAAGGGTTTCAATTGGGTATTATAGAATGTGAAATTGTTTTATAATTTTTACAAAATTTTGTGGTGGAAATTTTCATATTAAAATTAAAAATAATTAAAAAATAATTTTTTGTGATGAAAGAATCCATTGCAAATATTATTTTGTTGTGGATAAATTCCATCACAAAATAATTAATAAAATTGAAAAGTTGCAAAATTTTTTAGGCAAATAATATTTCTGTCGCTAATTGGACTTTTATGACGGAAAAAATCCATCATAAATTTATTATAGAATATTTCCATTGCAAATTCATTGTAGATCTTCCATATGAAATTCATACCAAATTGTTCCCTAATCCGTCACAAATGGCAATCTAGTCATCAATCTGTTGCTATTTCAAATTTTTTTCATAGTGAACTGGTTCAAATAGTGTTCTGCAAGCCAATTAGATTGGCATATAAACTAATTCACTTGTGATATAATCTTGATTGAATAATATTCGTTATAAATGGTTATTTTCATCTTATGCTTATATTACTTCACTGGCAATTAGTTGAAGACCTTAGGTCACACAAGACTACAAGACTTGGTTGTACACCAGGTGGTGCATCATGAAATAAGTCTTACATAGTCATAATCTTAAATCTTTTAAGTCATAGGATTTAATGAGATAAGGCATCTAAAATTCGGATAAACTTGCACTAACAATGCATAAGTCCAAGAGTTGAATATTACTCCATTTCATGAGCAAGCCATATAAGATACGAGTGCATATTAGTAGGTGCTTATTAGAGAACAAGTTCACAAAAGGCCTGCCCAAAGAATCCACTAAACAGCTATAGTGGCAAATTCTCCAACTTATACTAGTGCATATAATTAGTCCTTTGACTTGAGGATCCATGGAAATCTTGTGTTTAGGTCCTCATGTTTTGACTTTTCTTTGACTACTTAACAGGTCTTTCGGGTGAAAATTAGGTATGAGTTACTTAGACATGGAGTTTTATGAGATCCAAGATGGGATTTGATTCCTCGTCATTTTGAAAAGTGAGTGCATATCTTATGTATTCTATAATGATAAGAAAATATGACAATTTAGAAAAGAAGTTTTCCAAAGATGAGGTCATAAACCAAAATCAAATATTGGAATAGAAACCTAAAATCAAAACTATTAGGAAGTTGGCAAATATCTTACCCTAGGCCTCTTTTAGGAGATAGAAGATGGAATGAACATATTTGTATGGTACGCATAGAGTTAGAATGGTTCTCTAGAAGCATTCATTTTTACCAATTAATTAGGCTCCATAGGCTTGAGGTTGGACATCGACCATGGAAATTGGATACTCTTCAATTAATAGAGATTAATTGAATTGATTCATTAGTTTAAAAGAGTTTAAACTAATGTAAATATTCAATATTCTATAAGTCACAAAGAATTGTGAGCCAATGTCCAATGAATGATAGAACCTAATGGGTCATATACAAAAGCCAATTGCAAATCCTACTTGATGAAGGGGAATTTTCGAAGAGTTAGAAAGATTCCTTGATGACTAATTTTGGGAGATATTCGATTAACACAATTTATGGTCTTTATTAGCTTGATCAATTTAATTATTAAATTGATCCAATTGATTTAGGGAGTTAAATTAGATCAATTAATTAAGAAATAAATTATTTGGTGCCACATGACTAACAATTGGTCAAGTTAATTTAAGAAGTTAAGTTGGCAATAACTAACTTAAAGAGTTTAGCAAATTGACTTAAGAGTTAAGTCAAAGATTAATTAATTAAATTAAAATTTTCAATTTAATTAAAATGAAGAATTAATTTTAGAGAAAAAATTCCAATGAAGAGTTCATTTGGTGTAGTATTAGAATTTATTTGGATGATATTTCATAAGATGAAATGAAGATTCCAAATAAAATTAAAATGCATCTTAAATTCACATGCAATTTGGCAATCAAGTTGGCTCCAACTTGAGGAAAGTGTGATTCCTCCTTGGCATCACACCTTTCTTCCCTCCATATGTAGATATAGAGGGTTGCCAGCTATTACACCTGTGAAAGCAAGCAATCTAGATCTAATTGTTAGATTCTCTCTTTTCTCTACAATTTTCATGTGTTGCCTCATGTATTGAAGCTTCACATTTTTCTTCATCTCTTACCTCCAAATCAAGCCTTCATCCTTGCGTTTCTCTTCTTTGTTCTCCAGCTAACATTGAAGAGAATTAGATTATGCATTGCTCTGTTGATCTTATCATTAGAGGCAAAACAATTAGATTGTTAACCTTTTGGAGATCCTTTGTTCAAGTAGTCACTTAGAGGCATTCTTGGAGAGCTTTCTCATTTTCTGATTCTGCTAATTTTTCTACTATAGATCCATCAAGGTGTTGGTGTTCTCCAATCTAAATTTTAATTAGAGAAAAAATCACTTGGTTGGGAAAACGTTTCTGTGACCTTACATCGCTAGGAGATAAATTCAAGGGGTTGAATTCTTCTTCATAGTTTCCTTAGATTTTAAGCAATTCAAAGTAATCTTCTTGCCAAATCCAACTTAAAGGCATGTCTAGATTAGCTTTATGTGTACCCTTGTTATTTTTGTGTTTTTATACTTTAATAATTGGATCTTAGTGCAACATTTGACTTCAGCACCTTGTTGTATACATACCTTGAATGCCATGAATCTCCTTAGATTTAGTTGAGAGAATTTTTTAACCTTCCCAAAAGTCTTTCTTTCTTGAATTCATGTGGACTTTGTTGTAACTTTATTTTGTTGTTTGGCTTCATGAGGTAACCTTTATTTGTACTTACAAGATATGAGCTCTGGCCACAATCATTTGATGAAGTGACATGATTTGATGGGCCCTCCATAATTTAATTCATATTTATTTCCTTGGTCACAAGATATAATTTCGATTATCAAAAATCCTCAATTGGTTCCTTATCAAGATATAATTTGATTAGCTCGCTTTTTTTAATTTCATATTATAGCAATATTGATTTGTTCATTAGTTCAATATTTTATTTAATTTTAGAGTTTGGTACTAGTGAAAATTAACTACAAGGACAATTTGGTAAATTGATTAAACATAACATTATATCTAAAGTCAATTAATTAAGCAAAAGGGTTGTAAAGCCTAAAAGACAAGCCAAGCCCACAAAGGGGGGGAAAAACTCTATGAGCCTAGGCCTATCTAGACTAAAACTATAAATATTGAATCCTATAAAGAACTTGGCATAAGAAATCATTTGCAAAAAATCTCGAAGTCATAGAATTTCAAGAAAAAAAATCTATGTGCATGTTTTAAACAAAACTAACTGACATACTGTTGAATTCTAGAAAGGACCTTGCTCCATTTTCAAGCAGCATCATTTTGACACAATTTTTGGGAACTCAAAGGAGGGAAAATGAACATTGAGGATGTAGAAGAGATCCATTGCAACATTTGTTAGTATTCTCTTGTCTTTTAGTAGAGAAGAAATAGTGATAACCATGAAGACCCGCACTCATCACCAATGAAGAAAGAGGATGCCAGCATTGACGACCTAACATCTACCAAGCCTCAAACCAATAAGAGAAAAGCTATGGAATCAAAGTTTAGAACATAAGAAGAACTTAAGAGCATAGAGATCTACCTTAGAGATCCCTCAAGGACTACTGAGATTGGACTACTCTGAGACTCAGACTTTGGGGATGAGCTAGTGCGTTTCCTAAGAGATAACTGCAACATGTTTGCTTAGAGTGTGATGGATTTGTGAAAAATATCCTAATAACATTATTTACCAACTTAAGATAGACCTAAATGTGTGGCGAGTGCAGTAGAAGAGAAAGAACTTTAGAGTAGAACACAATTAAATAATCAAGAAGCATGTGGATAAATTGCTGAAAGAAAAGCATATTTGACCAATTCAGTATTTGGGGTAGTTAGGTAACATGGTGCTGGTACCTAAGTCTAACATAAAATGGAAGATGTGCATCAATTTTATCGATCTCAATAAAATGCCTGCCCAAAAGACCCATTCCAACTCCTGTATATTAACGCACTAGTGGATTCCACTATACAATTCAAAATGTTGAGTTTCCTAAATTCCTACAAAAGGATACAACTAGATCTCATTAGCCCTAGATGACTAGGAAAAGATGAGTTTTATAACTATTCATAGCATCTATTGCTATAATGTAATTCAATTTCAAGCCTAAAAATGTAGGTGTTACTTACCAGAGGCTACTTCACCATATATTTTAAGGAATGATTGGAAGGATCATGGAAATCTACATCTGTGACATGTTGGCCAAAAGTTGTAAGTAAGATAACCAACTCTGCAACCTGGGAGAATAGTTCAACATCACTGAGAAGATTTGACTTGTGACTCAACTAGCAAAATGCACGTTCGGGGTACATGGGGGCAAGTTCCTACAATACATAGTGTCTAGAATTAGTTTCAAAGTTGAATCAAAGCAATATTAAGGATGCCACCTCCCTATAACATCACTGATGTGTAAATCCTATAGGGTATTTAGTCACATAAAATCATTTCATCTTCTAATTTGTAGAAAAGGACTACCTTTCTTCAAGATACTATGAAGAACCAAAGACTCTAGGTAGAACAATGAATGTGAAAGAGCATTCTTGCAGCTAAACCAGTACCTACCATTACTACCATTGCTTAGATAGCTAAGGATGAGAAAAACCTTATACTTATATCTAACATCAACAAATGTTGCAGTCAATGTTGCCATAAAGTGCAAGCAAGAAATAGAATACCAGTCAGTTTATTACACAACCATCTCTTACAATGTCCTAAAACATAGTATATCCCCATAAAGAAATTGGCTCGACAATAATAATGGCTACTTAGAATCTATGTTCATACGTTCAAGCTCATTCGACTATAGTACTTGCCAACTACCCTCTAAGAGAAATGCCAAGCAATCTAGGGGCTTAGCTAAGGCTCAACGAGTGTGTAATGGATTGAGCTACTATGGGATTGAGAATCACATTCGACTTGCTATTGAAGCCCAAGTCTTCAAAAATTTCTTAGTAGAAGAAACTGGAGAAAACATAGAAAGCTTCCTCCCTACTTAGGTTCTTTACATGGATAGGTCAAGCACAAGAGTTAGCTATGGAGGAAAAATAGTCTTGGAAAGTTCCCATGGTTAAAAGATGGTATATGAAGTAAAACTTACCTTCTTCGCCTTAAATAAAGAAGCTAAATATGGAGCCCTAATTATAGGAATGAATCTAGCCCATATGGCTCGAGCAAGGCACTTAGCTGCCTATACTAACTCCTAATTGGTGATGAACCAAGTTATCATGTACTATGAAGCTAAAAGATAAAACAATTGGCCAAATATCTAAGCTAAGTAAAGATAATACAACATATGTTTTGAGGAATTCACCTTCATGCAGGTTCCATGTGAAGAAAATAATAATGTTGACTGACTACCTGAAATTGCTAGTTCAATGACCAGCATGAAGAGTAGGTAAATCACGTTCTTCACTCTAGATATTGCATATCAATAGTTTCTTGGTGAAAGAACTAATCCTACCTCTAAAATAATAGATATAGACACTAATGCCGACATATGGATGACTCGCATTGTGAAGTATTTGCTAGATGGTATTCTACTCAATAACCTAAAAAACATATGCCAAGTGAATATGCAAGTAGCTCGATTTATCTTGATGGATCGAGAGTTGTATGAAAGAGGCTTCTCTAAGCCCTACTTGAAATGCTACCACCTAGAAAGGTAAAATATGTGCACAAAGAGATCCATGAAAGCTTATGTGGAAACTACTCTGGAGCTAGGTTCCTCACTTCCAAGACCCTTTAACAAGAATACTTTTAGCTAACTATGCTAAAGGACACTTAATCTCTAGCAAAGAGCTCTAAGCCTTGCCAAGATCATACTTTCCTGAGTCACCAACCTGACATACCTTTGCAACCTATCAATAACCTTGGTCTTTACGTTTAGTAAGAAATTGACATTGTGAGGATTTTCCCTAAACCTTGGGCTAAAGAAACTTCCTCATCATGGTGTTGGACTACTTCTCAAAGTAGGTTGAAGCGCAACCTTTAGCACAAATATCTAAGAAAGAAGTAATACGATTTCTTTGGAGAAATACTTTTCGCAAATTCAAAATACCCCAACACTAGTCTCCAATAATAGGACTCAATTCAATGGAGAAAAAATTAAAGAATGCTCTCAAAAGTTCTCCACCAAGTAATTCTTCACATCAGTAGTGAATCCTTAGGCCAATCGATGGTTGAGAGTTACTAATAGGACTATTATGTAGCAATTTAAGATGCAATTTGAACATGCGAAAGAAGTATAGGTAGATGAACATTTCTCAATACTATAGGCATACAGGACTACTCCATGAGTGTCTATAGGTGAATCCCTATCTAATCTAGTATATGGAATAGAAGTGATCATTATAGCAAAAGTGAGAGAAGTCAACCGGAAAGTTAAGAATTATGATGTCATCATAAATTCTCAAAGAGTTGAGGACTAACCTTAACCTACTGCCAAAACAAAGGGAGGCGGCACATTTGAGTTAAAAAACATAAAGTAAAGATGGCTAAAGCTTACAACTTTAGAGTATGCCCTGTAACTTTCAAGTCAATGACTTGGCAATGAAAAAAGCAGAAGTATCATGACCTATTGGTAAACTAGATGCCAAATGGAAAGGTAATTACAAGATAATTGAGATTGTCAACTCGGTGCATGCAAACTGCAGAGGATAAAGGGTAAAGAAATGCCCAAAACTTAGAATGTCACCAATCTACAATGATCTTACACTAAATGTATGGAAACCATCGCCAAGATTGCCTAAGCTTACCACTTATGGCACTGCTTGAGTATTATTTAGTTTTTTATGAGTTAAATTTTGAATTTGCTTATTTGCCTTGAAACTTCTCTTTGTTGTCAATATTCACTTGAGCAAATGTATAATTTTTCATGTTCTTCACACTGCAATGTTCTTTCCATGATCATGAACTTGTATAGCTTCTACAAGGCATTTTGGAAAGCTTTTAAGCATAATCATACTACAAAGGTCTTTAAGGAGTAAGAGGAGTAAGTGGTAGCCATCGAGCCTAATACCAATATAGAAGCCCCCTAAAGTACATTTCACTGGTGTAATCACACTATATGCCTTCATGAAGGTACGTAGTAGCCACTCTAAGAAAACCCACTATCGATAGCCCTTGGAAGTAGTGGCAACCTCTAAAAAATCTGACTATTAGCTCCACTCGAGAGTATGTAGCAGTCTTTAAAAAGTCAACTATAAGCTCTCCTTGGGATTAGGTGGCAAACCCCTCTAGAGAAACCTACTAAGAAGCCCCTTGGAAGACACCAACTCAATCAAGTGAAAGAAGTCCACTTGAGTCCTCACGAAGAGAATGATGATGATATTTCAACAATTAGAAAACTAAAGAAAATTCTCTATGTTTAGTGCATCATCAAGTCATTGTGCACTTATTGTGAAGTATCCCAGAGAACCTTAAACACACCCTTTCTAACTACAATACTCAAACTTTATATTAATGTCAACTCAAGCACAAAACCTTTCCTCCCTCAAAGGATTTTGCCTTGTAAGAGGTGAACTAATGCTGATGAAAAGAGAGGCTCTACACCTCCCTAGGACAATTTTACTACATATTGCGCTCATGACTAAAGTCACTCAAAACTCACAAGGCTCACTAAAATGTCCACATGACTTCACCAAATAAATTTTTTCAAATCCCCAAGCAAATCAATAAAAGCACCACTAGGGCGGTAAATAGATATTCAAAAATTTATTTACCATTTGCATTTGTATCCGTTTATACATAATATTATCCGCATCCATTTAACATAAATATATGCATATTCGATTAGTAGATATTCATTTGTAAATGGATACGGATATAGTAAATGTATATTTGATCCGTTTAATATCCACTCCAAATATATATCATTATATATTTCTTTTTATAATTAATGTTTCATAACTTAATTATATCAATTATTCGTATCTGATAAATATTATTTAAAAAATTACCATATACAATGTACTTTAATTATTTTTCATATATTTTAAAAATAATGAATTGTATTTAAAATTTTATTGTATATAATACATTACTAAACATAATATATCATTGATATTTTTTAAATATAAAATCATAATTCGTATATGTGTAAACATAAATTATAATTGAAGAATTTGGAAGAAAAAATAATAATATTAAAACAATTATAGTAATATTGAAGAAAAATTGAAGAATGAAGTTATTCAACATAAATTATTATTGGTTGACTTCATAATTAATATGCTTAATGTCATTATCAATATTAATTAGTGCTAATAATCAATTATAAAATTAATCATTAACTAGAAATTGTGCTATTTGTTTGATTGCTTCCTTTCAATGAAATTGTATAGTTTTTTCTATTCGTTAAAAAATATGTATTTGTTATGCATCAATGGATTCACATATTTGGATATTTGAAAATGAATATCCAAATAATTATCATCGAATACGAATATCTAAAATATAATAGTTGAATTCAAATATGAATAATTTTAATCGAACATAGATGCATCTAAATAATTATAATTCGACCAACATCCTATAGATACAAATTTGGATCTCATTGCATAAATATCTATCAGATCTATATCTATACCCAAATATTCAAAAAGTTATTCGAATATGAATATAAAAATAGTATATCCAATCCATCTAATATTTGTTTATACTCCTAGCCACCATGCTATCAAATAGTTGGGCAATGGCTTATGCAAAAAAAAGAGAGAAAAAATGTGTATAAAGCTTCGTAATGCCCCCTTCCCCTAACACCTAAATAAGATACCCCCCACAAGTATTGGAAAAGGGCACCCTGCACAGGTACCAAAGAAGGACGCCTAGCGAGGATTGATATAGATATCCCATTTGGGCACTAGAGATGAGTGCTTAAGTTGGCCGCCCAATGTTGGTACCCAAGAACGACATCTACTATGAACACCCAAGAATGGTGTTCTCTATCCAAAATGAAAGTAGGAGATAGACAAGGATCCATAACTTAAAACCAAATATACAAAAAAAAATTAACTTAGTTATCTCCATCCCAAAGATCTATCAACATGCCTTAAATTAAGATTTAAAGATTGGAAAATTACCTCTAAAGAAGGAATCAAGTAGATTTTCCAATGGATACCTCTTAATCAAGATCAACAAGCTTCGTTTCCTTAATCCGATTTCTCCATACCAAGGCCACCAAAAATCAATAAATTTTGCACACAATATCACCTCCAATATAGCCACTCAATGGCAAAAAATGATGAAGAAAATAGCTTCAAAAATTGCCTAATGAAGCTACTAAATTCAGCTACTAGAAAAGTTCAATCACCAATGCTGAGCTTCCCAAGTGTAAAGTTTCTAATGTGTAGTCCACACACCAAGGGAGGCCTCTCAATCCACACACCCCTAACTAGAGAACATAGGATGAAGAAGATGATGGAGAGTGGTGGTTTTGGGAAGATAAGAGCAAGATGAGGGAATAAAGGATGTAGTTACTCAACATAGGAGTTGGCTACCTTTTTGGAGGGAAAAAATGAATGCATGAATCCTGCCTCTATGGCTGGTTATGTGCGCATTTATATGCAATGATGGAAGCCTCACACTTTCCACACATGTGCCAACTTGCAAACTTGCTAGATTCTCATTTAGATTGAATTTGCATTTGCATTTTATTTCATAAAATGAAATGCCAACTGCCATAATTCAAATATACTCTTCCATTTGATTTCCCTCCAAAACTTGAATTCCCTATTTAATTAAAGTAGCTCTTTAATTTAATTAATTTAACTTAACTCATTAAGTTAATTAACTTAACTTTTTAAGTAAATCGAGCTAACATAACTCCTTAAGTTAACTTGACTAATTAAAAAGTCATATGGCACCAATTAAATTAACATATTAATTTAACTCCTTCAATTATTTTGATTATTTAGCACTTAAAGTAGTCAAGAAAAATGACCAATTGATAATTAGCCAACTTGATATCTCTCCTTAGGCAAAAATTCATAGTAAGCAATTTTCTAACTCCTTAGAAAATTTTTCCTATCAAATAAGAGTTTTCTTCGACTTTTGTATGTGACGCGTTAGGTTCATCCATTCATGGGACATGGGCTCACAACTTTTTATTATATTTTGAATATTAAAATATTTGAGTTAGTTGAAACTTATTCAAACTAATAACTCTTTCAATTAATAAAAGAGTACCTAATCTCCATGGTCAATATCTAGTAACAAGCCCATGGAGCCCAACTAATTAGATAAATGAATTGTATCTTGATGAACCATTATAGCTTGTGCCTAGCATGCAAATATGGTCTTTCTGTCTCCTATCTTCCGAAAGAAGTTTAGCACAAGATATTTGTTGGGCTTCTTAATAGTTTCCATAACAATGTCTCTACATCCGTTGTTCGATTTTACTTTATGACCTCAAATTTGGAAAACACCATTTCCAAATTGTCATACTACCTTGCACAAGGATTTCTTGAAATTGATTATTATAGAATAGGAGATACACTTATTATTCATAACAACAAGGAAACGAATCCCATTTGGAATCTCTCGAACCTCTATGTTTAAGTAACGCATGCCTAATCTAAAGCCCAAATGACCCTCTGTGTGTCAGGGTAAAGTCAAAGCATAAGGACCTAAACATAAGGTTATTATGGATTCTCAAGTCAAAGGACTAATTATATGCACTATCCTGAGTTTCGAAAATTCTTCACTAATAACTTGCTACTATGACTATCTAGGGGATTTTCTGAATGGACCTTCAGTGAAGTTGTTCTTTAACAAACAACCACTAGCATTCATCCATGTCTAACATAGATTTCCCATAAAATGTGGCAATATCCAACCCCTTAGAGTATACATCGTTCGTGCAGGTTTATTTGAATCTTAGATCCCCCTTCTCATAAGATTCTATGACTTAAAATCATGTCCTAAGAGACTTTTTTCATGATCACCATCATATGTGTAACCAAGTCCCATATTCTTGAATAATCTAAGAGTTTCAACCAAATTCTAGTGAAATATAAGCATATGATAAAGATGTCAATTTTATAAGATATCGTTCAATCAAGATTGTTTCACAATTGAAGTAGTATTTACATGCCAAATCTAATTGGTTACGGGGTACTATTCCAATAATCTTCTATTTTCCCTAAAGCCAATTCCCCATGGCTTAGCCCATCTTCTCAAGATGTCCTTTGAATACCTCATGTAATAGGGGTTTAGTTAGTAAATCTATTATATTCTCTTTTAAGGCTACCCTCTCCACTAGAATATCGCCTTTATCAATGATCTCATAGATTAAATGACAACACCTCAAAAATGTGATTTGATCATTGAATAAATCTTAGTTCATTTGCTTGCATAATGGCTCCATTGTTGTCACAAAAAACAACTACTAGCTTTGATATGCTAGAAACTATATCCAACTCTTAAATAAATTTTTTCATCCAGACATCTTCTTTTGCAGTTTCCAAAGCTATAATTTATTTTGCCTTAGTGGCAGAGTCAATTATGGTATCTTGCTTGAAACTCTTCCAACTTACTATACTGTAATTGAGGTAAAATACAATCTTAAGTTGGATTTAAGGTCATCTTTATCGAATTGGAAACTAAAATCCAAAAACCCTTCAAGTTTCATACCTCCATTGTCATATACCAAAAATAAGTCTTTAGTTCTTATCAAGTAGAAGATAGATTTTATGACTGTTTAACGGCATTTGCTAAGATTGAATTGAAAGCTACTCATAATGTTTAATGCATGTGCTACATCTGGCCTAGTACATTAATCAGCATATATTATGTTCCCTATAAAGAATGCGTCAGGTATGTGGAACATTCTTTCTCTCTTACCTTCAATCTTAGGGGCCAAAGACCATGTCCTACGGGAAGGAATCTATTCTTAAATTTTTTCATACCAAACCTATTTAGTATATTATCAATGTATGTTGTTCGGAGAGCCCTAACATCCTCTTTGATCTATCTCTATAGATCTATATTCCTAATATGTAGGATACTTATCCCAAACCCTTCATGGAGAATTGTGAGGATATCCGTACTTTAGTGCACTCTAACCCTTTTTTCTCATTTCCAATGAAATGAATGTCATTGACGTAAAGCACAATAAACTGAATCGAGCTCCTATTAGCCTTTTTATACACACAAGGCTCATACACATTTCATTGGAATAGTGCCCCACAACTAATTAGATTGGCATGTAAACTATTTCACTTAGGATATAATGTTGATTGAATGATATAGATATTTTAATGGCCATCTTCATCTTATGCTTATTTTACTTCACTAGCATTTGGTAGAAGCTCTTAGATCACACAAAACTATGAGACTTGGTCACACATTGATCATGAAATAAATCTTACACGATCATGGTCTTAAAATATTCAAAGTCATAGAATCTTATGAGATAGGACATCCAAGAATCAAACAAACTTACACTAACGATGCATAAATCTAAAGGGTTGATATTGCTCTATTTCATGAGCAATCAATTTTAGACATGAGTGCATGTTATAGGCGTTTGTTAGAGAGCAAGTTTACTAAAGGCCTACATGAAGAATCTACTAAATAGCTATAGTGGCAAATTCTCCAGTTTACAACTAGTGTATATACTTAGTCCTTAGACCTAAGGATCCATGGTAACTTTGTGTTTATATTCTCATGCTTTGACTTTTTCTTAACTACGCAATTGGTTATCCAAGTTGAGCTTGTATATGAGCTACTTAGGCATGGAGGTTTGTGAGATCCAAGATGGGATCCACCTTATCGTTATTATGAAAGGTAAGTGCATCTCCTATATATTCTATAATAATTGATTCTAAGAAATTCTTGCACAAGGTAGTATGACAATTTGGTAAAGGAGTTTTCCAAATATGAGGTCATAAAAGAAAATTGAACATTAGGAATAGAAACATAGTTATGAGGCTATTAGGAAACCAACAAATATCTTGCCTAAGACCTTTTATGGGAGATAGGAGATGGAATAATCATATTTTCATAGCAAGAGTAAAGCTAGAATAGTTCACCAATAGCATATTCATTTTGACTAATTAGTTGGGCACCATAGGCTTGAGGTTGAAAATCGACCGTGGAGATTTGGTACTCTTCAATTACTAGAGATTAATTGAATTGAGTTATTAATTTAAAGGAGTTTAAACTAATATGAATATTTAGATATTCTAAATTTCAAAAGAGTGGTGAGCCTATATCCAATGAATGAGAGAACCTAATGGGTCACACACAAAAGCCTAAAGGAAGTTGTACTTGATGAAGGGAATTTTATAAGAGTTAGAAAATTCCTAGTGACCAATTTTGTGGAGAAAATGGTTGGCTAATTTTTTGTCATTTTAGCTTGATTAATTTAATTGTTAAATTGATTAAAAGAAATTAAGGAGTTAAATTAGACCAAATAAATTAAGAAGTTAATTTAATTGGTGTCATATGATAATTAATTAGTCAAGTTAATTTAAGGGGTTAAATTAACAGCTTCTAGCTTATGGAGTTAAGTTAGTTGACTTAAAGAGTTAAGTTAAGATCAAATAATTAAATTAAGAATTTAATTTAATTAATGCGAGGAATTAATTTTGGAGAAAAATTCAAATGAAGGAGTTCATTTGAGATGCATTTAGAATTAATTTGGATGACATTTCATGAGATGAAATGAAATGAAAACTCCAAATGAAATTCAAATTGCAAGTGAAATTCACATTTCACATGTAAGCGGCCTTGCTTAGTTGGCACCTACCTCATGAGAAGTGTGATTCCAACTTGCATCACACCTCCTCATCTATAAATAAAGGAGTGGCCAACCGCATGCATTCATTCACAGTAGATTCTTTGTTTCCTCCAAAAGTGTGATTTACTCATGCGTTGAAGTTTCACACATTTTTCTCACCGTCTCCACCTAAATTCGACCATTCTCACTTCTTTACCCTTTGGTGTTCTAGCTCAATATAGGTTTATTAGAGCTTGCCTTCAGTGTGTGGATCATTTCATTAGAGGCTTGACAATTGAAAAGCTTTGCTCTTGAAAATCCACTTCAATGCAGATTGTTTGGAGGCAATTTTAAAGCACTTGCCAATTTTTTTTTTCTGAATGTTTATTGTATATTCTCAAAGGTGTTGGGCAAGTTCTGTCCAAATTTTAGCTCAATCGGAGGTGATTTTCTAGGCAAACTATTTCCAAATTTTTGCTGTGCCAGGAGGAGACAGTTCTGAAAAGTTCAACCTTGTCTTTCTCTTACCTTGTATTTTAAGCAATCAACGTATTTCTCCTCATCCAAATCTATATTAAGAGCATGATTTGATCCTTAGATGGAGTGTAGTCAAGTTTTGATTTAGCTATGTTTTCTTCATTACATGAATCTTTGTGATACACTCTCCTTCACATTTTTGACAAAGCCAAATGGTTTGGCTGTTTTGTCAAAACGTATGCTCCAAATTCAAGATGCTCAATTTAGACCATAAATGGACCTTTGGAGTTTACAAACCTTTTACTCACTCCCTTTGAATGTAAAACCTTGTGGTTGCTTCTTATAAATTTCTTTTTCAATGTTCCTATTAAGAAAAGCAATATTTACATCCATTTGCCAAAATTTAATCATAATAAATGGCTATGACAAGCATAATGCTAATTGACTTAAGCATTGTGATCGGTGAAAAGGTTTACTTGAAGTCAATACCCAATCTTTGATTATAACCTTTTGCCACTAGTCTAGCATTAAAAGTTGTTACCTCTCCACTAACTCCTAACTTACGCTTGTAGATCTACTTGCAACCGGTAGATACTATACCCTCTGGTGGATCTATCAAACTCTATACTTTTTTGGATTACATGGAGTCCATTTTAGATTTCATGTCCTCAAGCCAACAATCTAAATCTATGTTCGACATAGCTTTCTTATAGGTCTTTGGATGACTATCCATTTTTCCCATCTCATAAAGGAATTTGAACTTTTTAGGTTGCTTCTTGATTTGGTCTAACTTCTTAGAGGTTGTGCATTAGGCTCAGGATGCTCTTTTATTTCTATAACTTGTGGGATGATGTGATGATCTTAAACTTCATCAAGTTCAATGACAATACTTTTTCTATCCAATAGAAACTCCTTTTCTAAAAGATGGTGTTTCTTGAAACA
The DNA here is from genome assembly GCA_014898725.1 of Jacaranda copaia. NCBI lineage: Eukaryota > Viridiplantae > Streptophyta > Magnoliopsida > Lamiales > Bignoniaceae > Jacaranda > Jacaranda copaia. The sequence continues at coordinate 766,112 of JACGDI010005343.1, read as the reverse complement.
AATACCTTTCATTCTGAAGGGTTATAGAAATAATAATCCAAAGACAATTTTGGCCATCCCACTAACTTTCACAAAGTAGATCTCACATCCAACTTTTCTCCTACTAGTTTCTTGATGTATGCAGGAGACCCTCAAACTCTTAGATAGAAGTTAGATAGTACTTTACCATATCACATCTCATGTGGTGTCATTGGCATCAAGACTTTGAAGGTATTGAATTAAGTATCTTTGCCACTAATTTTAAGGTGAATCCCCAAAAATAGATAGGTACATCAGTAAAGCTCATCGTGGAATGCATCATGTCTAATAAGGTGCAATCTCTCCTTTTAGCTACTCCATTATGTTGGGGTATACTGGGTGGAGTCTATTGTGAGAGATTTCCATTCTTTTTTAGATAAACCAAAAATTTGGTACTTAAGTGTTCCCCTACTTGATCCAATTAAAATTTTTTAATACCAAGCCCTTGTTGCTTTTCTACTTCATTCTTATACTCTTTGCATCTTTCAAAAGCTTTAGACTTATGCTTCATAAGATACACATATATGAACCGAGTGTGAACATCAGTGAAGGTGATGAAGTAAGAATGGCATCATCTTACACTAACTCTTAGCAGCCTATATATGTCCATATGGATCAAATCTAAAGGACTCGTGGATCACTCCATTTTTCCTACAAAAAGAGTGTTGGACATTTTTCCTTTTAAACAAGACTCGCAAATGGAAAGATTTTCTATGCCACTAATATTTAGTGTTTTGAGGGCTTCTATCTTGTTCATCCTATTTTTATAAATATGTCCAAGTCTTGCATGCTAAAGATAAGCATTTTCTTGATTGTCTAACTTTCTTTTGTTGCTTTGAATGTGCATGAGTGATGTTTGGGAATCTAATATGTATAATCCATTGTTTAAAGTACCACATGTAATTAAAGAACCTTTCTTTATTACTTTCAATTTCCCACAACTGATTGAAAAATCATATCTTTCAGAATCTAGGGTAGGAATTGAAATGATATTCTTCACAAGATTTGGTAATAAAAGCAAGGATCTAATACAATGTAAGTGTTCCGTGTGTCTAACTTAACTATGCCTTCAAATTTAGCCACAACATTTGTGCAATTACCTAGGTAGAGGATCATATCCCCATCATTAACCACCCTTCTTCTTTCCATTCCCTATAATGAATTACAAAAGTGAGAACCACATACAGAATCAAATATGCATGAGGAAGAATTTGTGGTTAAGTACACTTCAATAGACAACATACCTTCCTGAGTACTCTTCGCAGTTTCGCTTCCAATGCCCTATTTCGCAATAATAGAAATATGTGACATCCTTCTTCTCTTTTTTCTTTTTCTTCTTAATACCTTCATAGCGCTTCTATGGTTGCTTCTTTTTCGAAGAAAAACTTTTTTTCTTCTTATCTCCCTTTTTCTTACCCTAAGGCCTTTAGATTTGGAAGGATGCAAGCATTAAAAGTTTGTCATTTTTTATTGTTACCTTAGTAGTTACCAACATATTAACCAACTCATTAATTCTAACCTCTTGTTTTGACATGTTGAAGTCATAACGAATTAGTTAAACAAACTTGGTAATGATTGGAGGATCTAATCCATACAAAGGTCATCGTCCATGACCATGTCCAATTGAGCAAGTTTCTCAATAAGACTAATGATCTTAAGGCCAAGGTCATGGATACTTGTCCCTTCAATCATTTTTGTCCTAAAGAGCTCTCTAAACAACCTGTAATATTTTCGTCTAGATTGCATTCCATACAACTATGGTAGGTGCATATATATCTTAGAAGCACTTTTCATTTTCTCATGAGAATTTGGGAGCTTATTAGGTATTGATGCCATCATAAGGCAATAGGTTTGAAGATCATCTTTTACCCATTTTACGAACAGTTCACAAGCCTCATTATCAGCATTATCACCAACAAATTAAGTGGACTTTGAGAAAAGACAAAAGTTCTCTTTTCAGAGTCAAGAATAATGTTAAGGTTTCTTAACAAATTGCAAAAGTTAGGCCTGATGAGTTTATTGGTTTTCAAAAAAATGCTAAGTGCATTCTTTTCCATTGATTGAGATTTCAAAAATTCTACAAAAGCGAGAAAAAACAATATAAACATATGATTGAATTTGATATTTTAAAACATGGTAATGGGCTTTCAAGTATGTTTTTCTCCTACTATTTTACCAAATTCCTTTCCCTCTTAGGAATTCAAGAAATCACATTTCCTAGTAAGAATTAAGTTTTGAAAGGCTTCATTTGTGAACCAACAACTCATGAGACATCCACAAATGATCCTAAGGTAAGTAACTATTGTTAATTACATCTCTATGCAACCATTGATTAGTTTTGCCTCAATTTTTGTGTAGACCCACAACTTGTGCGACATCTACACTACTTGGTGTTAAGTCATACCTACCAATCAATCTTTAAGTATAAACTCCACTATGATCATTCCACAACTCATGTGACAATATCATAGTGAGTTTTAAATTAAAGTGCATCATATGCTAAGGAAGTGATCATAGCATTTCTCTAATGAAGTGTCCCGGTGTCCCACGACTCTGAGCTAACATTAAATTTGGTAGCATTTCATGTCACTTCCCATTGGTAGAAAGTTAGGATTAATCAAAACTCATTTTAGTTCGTATTCAACTTGGCTTTATATTATTTTGAATTTAAAGCCTTCTAAGTTGAGGGATTTTTCTTGCTTTGAAAGATCTCGTCAATTTTATCTTATCTTATTTAGATTGTATCCCAACCATGCAAATTCTATATCAATAGGATAAATAAAGGATAAATAACTAAATGTGCCTAGTATGCTCCTAGGGTAGGATGACGATGAGCCTTAACCAAGTAGTACACTTAGAGCCATAAGTGCACTACTTAGTTTATTTAAGTGGGTTGATTAAATCCTATCTATTACATAAATATATCCCATACATACATGGATCTTCAAGCCTCCTTGATCCTCTTGGTCTCCTTTGCCTCCTTGCAACATTTTACAAGAGAAAAGAAATCCCCATCCCTAGAATTCTACTTTCATAATAATTACAAGATAGAAAATCAAGAGGCATGCTAGCCCTATTTGATAAACCCATTTCAAACAACTTTTGACTTAAATAAAACCAATCAAAAGACTTTATTCATCCCCATTCATTATCCATCATCCACTCAATAATTAAATGAACAATAACAAAAAATGAAAGTCAATCTAATATTTTAGAGCTTATCACATAGACAATTAATTAGGAGCAAAAATAAGCATAACTATTATGCATCTCATTTTTGCACGTCATTTTTGTACAAACTTGAAGATTAACTTAAACTTGACTTTGAAAGTAAGAAAAAATGTCCAACATTACTTCGAAACACTTGCACAACTTTTTTGTATCAAAATTGCTTGTACTAAAAAGGTTAAGAGCATAAAATTGCACAAAATAAGGCCTTAAACCTATCCCAAGGCAGCCCAGCTAGCTGCTAGCCAACACACCCACCCGCCCGCTCGTCCATGCGATAGACACGTGCATAGCTCACTAGCTGCTCATCTAGGCATTGGCAGTAGGGTGGTAGCCTAGGATGAAACCAAGGCCTATTTTGTGCTTCTTTGTTCTTCAAAACTTGTGGACACTTCCATAACACAAATTCAAAAAGTTTATGATAAATTTCCAAATTATAAACACCTTTACAATTCAAAATTCAAGTGCTCAAATTGGTTTAAAAGTCAAGTCTAAGTGAGAACCAACATTTTCCAAAAATCTCCTATAAACTTCAATCCAATCGGATCCAAAAATAGCCAAAATAAGCTTAAACTTTAATTAAGAAGCTATATCAACATATAACATCATTCAATATTAAATTAACATTTAACACTATAAAATTTGAATCAAAACCCACTACAAGATATTTTACTTTTGACAAGGAAAATATTTGTTACAATAAATTATTTTTTGGTCATAGTAACTTTTTGTAATAAAAAATCTTCATTACGATTTTTGTCCTCTAAAGCTCGCCACTAAAAGTTTAGGTAACAAAAATTTCCTTTTGTTACAAATGTATTGGTAACAATGGATATTTCATTATGATATCAGCAGTTCTAGTGACAATTATATCCTCACAAAAATGTTGACAATCATTACAAAAGATAAGCATTTGTTACCAATAATTGATTTCAATTTTTTTTAAAAAAAATAAATTTGTAACATAAGTTCATTACAAATAGTTAATTATGACAACATATGGTCATCACCAATGCTCACAATTATTAATAATTTTTTATTTTATGTTGAATAGTAATTTTTATCAAAAATACTAAATGCGACAACATAGAATCCTCACTAAATCCCATGCTTGGCCAACATTTTTATTTGTATGAAAAGGGTTAGAAATCAATTTTCAAAACCTAAACTAAAATTTTATCGCAACTATCTAGAAGTCCTTACATATAAGCATTATATCACATAAAACATGAATATATAGAAAACCAAATTCAAAATAAAGAAATGTCATACTAGGCTAACAAAAGCAACAACTTAAATGACATAAACATAGTTGAAATTAAAGATATCATACAAATTATTACAAAAGAGAATGTAAAGAAGTTATAAATATTATAGCTTTAATGAAACAAAACATAGCAACATGTTTGAAAAGGGTATTCATGTTAGGATAATTGAGTGATCAAAATATATGAGTTTTCATATTCATGCCGCATTCTCCATTCTTGGACCATTTACTTCAAAAACTTGCAAATATAACCAAAATTTAAATTTACTAAAGGTAGAACCTAGAATAAGTAAAAATAAGCATGACAACTTGAACATTGTTGTGCTTATAGATCCACTTGCAGCTAATGGGTATAATACCTTCTAATAGATCTATCAAAGTCCATACATTGTTAGAATACATGGAGTCTATTTCAAATTTTATGGCATCAAGCTAATAACCTGAATCTATGTCCGACATAGTTTCCATATCCTTGAATCATTATCCATTTGCCTTATCTCATGAAAAAATCTAAACCTTTCAAGTTACTTCTTGATCCGATCTAACCTTCTAAGTAGTTGTGTGTTAGGCTTGTTTTGCTCTCTTATTTCTATTACTTGTGGGATGGTATGATTATCTTAAACTTCATCAAGTTCAATGATAATGCCTTTTCTATCTAATAGAAATTCTTTTTCCAAAAAGGGTGGCATTTCTCAAAATAAACACCTTTTGCTCCAAGGGATCATAGAAATAATAACCAAAGACTTTTTTAGGTATCTCAAAAATTTACACAAAGTGGATCTTGCATCTAATTTGTCTCCCACTAGCCTCTTGACATATGCAGGAGACTCCTAAAATCTTAGACAAGAGTAAAAGGGTACTTTGCCAAATCACATCTCATGCAATATCTTCAGCACCAACTTTGAGGGTACTAAATTTAATAGCATCACCTTCATCTCAAAGCTTATCCCCAAAAGGAGATAGGGACATCAGTAAAGCTGTTCGTAGACTATACCATGTCTAACATGGTACAATTTCTCCTCTTGACTACTCTATTATATTGGGTATGCTGGGTGGAGTCTATTATGAGAGAATCTCATTCTCTCTTAGATAACTTAAGAATTCAGCACTTAAGTATTCACCTCCTCAATCCGATCGAAGAGTTTTAAACTAAGTCCTAATTACTTTTCAACTTCATTCATATACTCTTTGAACTTTTCAAAAATTTTGAACCTATAATTCATAATATACACATGTCTAAACTAAGTAAAATCATTAGTAAAGGTAATGAAGTATGTATAGCCTACTCTGCACTAACTTTTAGTAGCCCATCCACATTCATATGGATCAAATCCAATGGACTTGTGGATCAATTTCACTTGTTCTACAAAAGGAGCTTTGGTATTTTTTTCTTTTGAACAAGATTCACAAGTAGCTAATCGTCTAATCTACTAACACTTAGTAATTTGGGGGCTACTAACCTATTCATCCTATTATTGGAAATATATCTAAGTCTTGCATGTCCAAGCTATGCATTTTCTTGGTTATCTAATTTTTTGTTATTACATTGTTGCGTGTGCATAAGTAATGGTTGAAAATCCAAAATGTATAATCCATTATTAGGTGTACCAATTGTAATCAAAGAACCATTCTTTATTGCTTTCAATTTCCTATTCGAGATAGAAAAATCAAATCCTTCATGATCCAAAATAGGAATTGATATAATATTCCTCACAAGAGAAGGTACATTATAGCAAGGATTTGATAAAATAAAGGCATTCCCTAAGTCTAACTTGACAACACCTTCAACCTTGGCCACAACTTCTACTCTATTATTGAAGCATAGGATCATATCCACATCACTTAAACTTCTTCTTCTTTCTATCCCCCTTAACAAATTACAAAAGTAAGATCCACATAAGGTATCAAATATCCATGAGGAAAAATTTGTCATTAAGTTCACTTCAATAAAGTAGATACCCTTCCCCAGGGTTGTAAGGTATTCCTTGCAATTGTGTTTCCAATGCCAGGTTATGCCACAATAGAAACAAGTGGCATCCTTTTTATCCACTAGTTTTTTTTTTTTACCCTTCCAAATGGCTTCAATGCCTCTTTTCCCCTCAAAGAAAAACTCTTCTTCTTCTTACCTCTTTTATTCTTTCTCCTAGGACCTTTAGACGTGAAAGGGGAAGTAAACATCAAAGACTTGTCCTTTTTCATTGTCACCTCTGCAGTTACCAATATGTTAACCAATTCATTAATCATAACTTCTTATTTAGGCATGTTAAAGTTCATCATAAATTGGTCAAATGAACTAGGCAAAGATTGAAGGATCAAATCCACATAGAGGTCATTGTCCATTACTACATCTAAAATAGTGAGCTTTTCAATAATCCCAATCATTTTAAGCCCATGATCATGGACACTCGGCCCCTCAAACATCCTTGTCCTAAAAAGCTCTTTCAAAAGAATGTAGCTCTCAAGCCTCATTTGTACACCATACACTCTTGTAGGTGTAAGTGTATCTTAGTAGCACTTTTCATGTGCTCATAGGAGTTTTGAAACTCATTGGACATGGAGGCCATCATAAGATGATGGATTTGGAGGTCATTCTCTATCTATTTAATGAACATTCTTAATCGGCATCCTTGCCTATGGTATCCAGCGGACTTTGATTAAGAACATATGTCTATTTTTTCAATTCAAGAATGATTTTGAGGTTATGAAGCCAATCATGGTAGTTCAACCCAATTTGCTTATTGATTTCCAATATGATTCTTAGTGGATTTTTATGTGTTTGAGATTTCACAAATCTACAAAGGTGAAAAAGAGAATATAGGCATTTGATTGAATTTGATATTAAAAACATGATATGGACTTTCAAGCATGTTGTTCTCTTACTATTTTATCAAATTCCTTACCTACTTTAGAATTAAGAAAATCTCATTTCCCAAAAAGAATTAAGGTCCAAAGGCATCATTTATAGGCCCATGGCTCGTGAGATATCTATTCATGATCCTAAGGTAGGCAACTATTGCCAATTGCATCTCTATGTAATTTTTGATGTGTTTTGCCTCACTTTTCATATAAACCCATGACTCAGGCGACATATATGCTACTAGTTGTTAAGTCATAACCACCAATCAATATTTGATTATAAATTCAACCACAACCATTCCACAACTCATGAGATAATATCATGGCGAATTTTGAATCAAAGCGCATGTTATGCCCAAGGTAGTGATCATATCTTTCCTTCAATTAAGTGTCTCACAACTCGTGAGCCGACACAAAATGAAGGTAGCGTCTCATGTAACTTGCCTATTGGTAGAAGGCTTGGATAAAAAAGCTAGTTTATTTTTATCCAATTTCACTTAATATTTTGATGAATTAGACTCTTTTAATTGAGGGATTTTCTTGCTTGGAAGATCTCGTCAATTTCTTATCTTCCTTATTTAGGTTCTCTGTATCCTAAACAAGCATCTCGTATATCAATAAGATAAAGAAAAATATAAATAAGTAAATATGCCTACCGTGTTAGGGTGGGATGATCATGAGCCTTAACTAAGTAGTGCACTTAGAGTCATAGATGTACTACTTAGTTGATTTTAGGTGGGTTGATTAAGTGAACAGATCCTATTTATTACATGAATATATCATATACATTTGTGGGTCTTCAAGCCTCCTTGATCACCTTGGCCTCCTTTGCCTCCTTGTAGCAATTTATAAGAGTAAAGAAAACCTCACCCCTAATGGTCTACTCTTATAAAAATTACAAGGTAGAAATTTAAGAGGTATGCAAACCTCGTTTAATATAACCCATTCAAACAACTTTGAACTTAAATAAAACCTAATTTAAAGGCCCATGGTCATCCCCATTCATCCATCATCCATTTAAAAATTAAATAAATAATAGCAAGAATTGACGTTCAATCCAATACTTACATGGTTATCACATAAACAATTAATTAGGGAGCAAAAACAAGCTTAACTCTTTATGCATCATAGTTTTGCACTAAATTGAAGATTAACTTAAACTTGATTTTAAAAGCAAGTGAAAACTGTCTAACATTTCTTCAAGCACTTATACAACTTTTGGGTATCATAATTGCATGATTTAAAAGACTTTAGAACATAAAGTTGCACAAAGTTAATGTTCAAAGCACCTCATGGTAGCACGGCCTAGCCTTTAGCTAGGCGCTAGTGGCTTAGGTGGTAATTTGGCCATTGTCGCTTAGAGGCTTACCAAACACCTCTAATGTACCTTTTGTACTCCAAACCTTATGGAAAACCCCATAACACGTATTCACACAATATTTGACAAATTTTCATATTATAAAAACTATTAAAAAAAATTCAGGCACCCAAAGTGCTTCAAAAATAAAATCTAAGGAAGAATCATAATTTTCCAAAAATCTCCAATAAACCTCAATTTAATTGGATCCAAAAATAGTCAAAACACTTTACAACTATATGTAAATTTCTATATCAACGTATAACATCAACTAATGCTAAATCAACGTTTAACATCACAAGATTTGAATCAAAACTCAAGCCAACAAATGAATTAACACTTAAACATATATTGATATATTTCAATCTAACACATCAAGAGCCACATACAACATCTCTAAAAACTCAAATTCATCTATTGAATCAAGCATTTTGAGATCTAGAATCAATCTATGACATGAATTAATTCACTAAAATCCTAATTTAGACATGAAGATGACTTTGATACCACTTGAAAATAGGAGATGAGCAAGGATCCATTAATTAAAACCAAAATAGGCAAAATTTAACTTGCCATCACCAACCCAAGTTTCAATCAACATGTCTTAAATTAATATTTTAAATCTAGAAAGTTATGTTTTGAAGAAAAACAAAGGCAATTAGGTATATCTTCTCTTAAACTCCTTCGAAGTATGATCTACACTATCCACTTGATAGATCAAGTTCTCCACACCTAAGGCTGCTTAATGCAGAAAATTTTGCACCCTAAGACACCTTCAATACAGCCTCCAATTGGCCAAAAAATAGAAGGAATGGTCGCTCCAAAAGTGCCCACACATTGCTCCAAAAATTGGCCACTACAAAGGTTTAATATCCAATTCTAAGCTTCCCAAGTGTGAAACCTCTAATGGTAATCCATATAGTTAGGAAGAACTCTCAAATTGTCACACTCTAGGCTAGAATTGAGAGGAGGAAGAAGATGATAGGAAAGGGGGAGATGGCGGTTTGGTGGAGAGAGAGAGAGAGAGAGAGAGAGAGAGAGAGAGAGAAGAGAATCTAGGAAAGTAGTTACTCAACACATGAGTTATGCTTCCTTCTAGAGGGAAATGGAAGCATGGAACAATCATCCTTGCTATACTTAGACACTCATGTATTTATAAGAGAGGATGGAAGCCTTTGGAGGCTTTCATCACACCATCCACACTTGTGTCAGCTTGATAGATTCTTCTAGCTAGAATTAGATTTTTAATTGCAAAAATTAAAAATGCCAAATCATTTAATTCAAATGGAATCTTCTATTTTATTTTCCTCCAAAACTAGGATTCCCTAGCTAACTAAATTTAAATCTTTAATTTAATTACTTTAACTTAACTCCTTAAGTTAACTAAATCAATTTAACACCTTAGGTTCACTTTGACTAATTAAATTATCGCATGGCACCAATTAAATTAACATATTAATTTAATTGGGCTAATTTAACTCTTTAAATTATTTTGATTAATTCAATATTTAGATCAATTAAGCCAAAGTGGCCAAACAAATTAGCCAACTTGATTCTCTCCAATAGGTAAAAATGCCCACTTGGTACTTTCTAACTCCTTAGCAAATTCCTCCTACTAAATAACAATTTCCTTAGGCTTTTGTGCGTGACCCCCTAGGTTCACCAATTCACTAGACATTGGCTCACAACTTTTTGTCAAATTGTGAATATTGAAAATGTTCGAATTAGTTTAAATTCTTTTAAACAAATAACTCTATCAATTAATCTCTATTAATTAATGAGCATCTAATCTCCATAGCCAATGCCCAGCACAAGCCCATAGAGCCAAACAAATTGGATGAATAAATTATATTGAGGTGAACTATTATCACTTATGATTGCCATGCAAATACGATCCTTTGATTTTCTATTCCTAAAAGAGGCTTAGGACAAAATATTTGCCGACTCCCTAATAAACTCGATAACAATGTATCTTTTCTTGATGTTCCATTCTCATTATGACCTCAACTTTGAAAGACTCCTTTCCAAGTAATCATATCACATCGTACAAAGATTTCTTGAAATCGATCATCTTAGAATGCATAAGAGATCAACCAGCTCTTCACAAATGGGCAAATTAGATCCCATCTTAGAATTCACCAACCTCTATACTTAAGTAACTTGTACCCAACCTAAGCCCCAAGCGATCACTACTAGTCAAAGCAAAATTAATGCACAAGGAATCAAATATATGGTTACTATGGAACCTTAAGTTGAAGGACTAATTATATACACTATCGTAAGCTAAAGAACTTACCACTACTGGCATGCTACTATAGCTATCTAGTGGAGCAGGCCTTTAGTGAACTTGCTCTCTAACAAGCATTCATTAACATACACCCATGTCTAACATAGATTTCCTATGAAACGGGGCAATATTCAAATCCTTGGAATATATGTTTTTAGTACAAATCTATTCAAATTTTAGATGCCATGTCTCATAAGATTATATTATTTAGAATATTTAAAATCACGACCATAGAGACTTATTTCAGAATCGCTATCATATGCATGATGAAGGCTCATAGTTTAGTATGATTTAAGGGTTTCAACCAAATGCATGTGAAGAAATCATAAACACATATAAGATGAAAATGACCTTTTTATTGAATATCATTCAATTGAGGCTATTACATGGCGTAGTTACACACGCCACTCTAATTAGCTTCTAGGATACTATTCCAACATGTATATGTTATTATATATCCTAATTTTTTATATTTTATGGACATATATTATATATAATATATAATATATTATATATATTTATTATGTAAGGCGGGTTTACTTAAACTCATAACCCTTCCCAGACCTAGCTGGTTCTATGAAATTAGAACCCATAACCTACCCTGAAACTCATTTATTTGACTTCCAACCTATCTCATTAAGGACAGGGACCTGGTCTACCCAGATCCCATTGCCATGCTCACAAGCACCCCAAATGTTGTGTCTCCAAAGGTGTCCACACACCTAAAACACTCTAGGTCCTTACTCTTTTAACTAGAATTAGAACGAGGAAGAAGGTGGAAGAAATATGGGATGGTGTAAGGGAGTTTAGAAGAAAGAGAGAAAAGTTGGAGAGAATCTAGGAGGGTGATTTTTTCTCAACACATGAGATAATAATTTTGGGAGAGGAAAATGCTCAAGTAGCTAGCCATGTGTGAGCAAGTGGTGTTTTTATAGTGTGACTTGGATGCTCCTAGAAGCATTTATCACATTATCCTTATACCTTGCTAACTAGCATGCCAACTTGCATGACTAGTTGGAATTGTAATTTTCAAAATTAAAATGTCAACGCAATAATTAAAATGGACTCTTTCATTTTAATTTTCCCTCCAAAATCATATTCGCTCACTAAATAAATTAACTCCTTAATTTAATTAAATCAACTTGACTCCTTAAGTTCATTAAATCAACTTAACTTTTTTAAGTTGACTTAAGTAATTAAATTGCCACACTGCACCAATTAACTTAACTCCTTAACTTAATTGGTCTAGTTTAATTTTTTAAATTAATTTGATTAATTTAACACTAAAAATAATCAAGTCATTGTGACAAACTTTTAATTAGTCAATTTGGTCTTTCTTCCAATACTTGACGAATTAAATCATCTAACTACTTAGAGAATTTCTACATTTTTAATTAGAATGTTCTATGCTTTTGTGTGTAACACCTGTAGGTTTACCAATTAATTATACATGGGCTCACAACTCTTTGTGATTTAATGAATATCAAATATTTTAATTATTTTAAACTCTTTTAAACTAATCACTCTTTCAATTAATTTCTATTAATTGAAGAGTACCCAACTTTCATATTCAATGCCTAGCACAAGCCCATAGAGCCCAAACAATTAGATAAATTAATTTTGGATGAACTATTACCACATACGATTATCATGCAAATATGGTTTTTTCATTTTCTATCTCTCGAAAGTGGTCTGAGGTAAGATATTTGGCAGTTCCCTAATAGTTTCAATAACTATGTATCTATTCTTGATGTTTGATTCCCAATTATGACCTCAACTTTGAAAAACTCCTTTTTCAAACTATTATATCACCTTACATAAGAATTTCTTAGATTCAATCATCCTAGAATACATAGGAGATCAACCCATTCTTCATACATGGGCAAAATAGATTCCATCTTGGAACTCATTAACTTGCATATTTAGGTAACTTGTGCACAACCTAAGCCCTGAATGATTGCTATGTGGTCGATGCAAAATCAAACACACGAACCTAAGGTTACTATGGAATCTTAAGTCAAAGAACTAATTATATGCACTATCATACGTTAGAGAATTTGCTACTATCAAAATGCTACTTTGGCTATCTCATGGATTCTATAAGCTAGTTTTCAATTAATTTATTTTCTAACAAGCGCCTACTAACATACATCCATATCTTACATAAATTGCCCATGAAATGGGGTAATGTCCAACTCCTTGGAGTTTGCATTGCTAGTGCAAGTCTATTCTAATTTTAAATGCCTCATCTCTTAAGATTCTATTACCTAAAATATCTAAAATCATGACCATAGATACTTATTTCATGATCACCATCATATATGTGATCAAGTTCCGTAGTCTTGTATGATTTAGGGGCTTCAATCAAATGTATGTAAAGAAAATCATTAATGCATAAGATAAAGATGTCCATTTTATTGAATATCATATAATCAAGATGGTTACATGGAGTAGTTTTATATGCCAATCCAATTAGCTGATGGGGGTATTGTTCCAATTTCTCAATGTTGTCAAGACCTAGACAAGAATTTTGCTCATTATCACCATCCTAAACCTATAAGATCTTTAATCCCTCAGAGCAGCACCCATTGGCTCCTACATCATAGCTTCTACTCTAACTTTAGGACCTTTCTCGGACAGTTACTACAGCTGACAAGAACTAAGAGTGCAATTCTAGTACCTAAAGATCATGATCATTTATAACATATATAAGGGCTATGCTGAGGTTGACCTCGCCTATCCAATTAAAAGAGCCAAATCACAAAAGTGACAAAATTTATGAGCGATGAATCCTCTAGATAGCTTGGCATTGAAAGAAAAGTGTGACGATAGCCTAACTTTCAAAGTAGAGGTATTGAAAGAAAAGTGCAATGCAAACAATGGCCATTCTGCATTTAGCTTATACTTAACCAACTAAAGAAAGACAAAAAGGCTCATGAAAATCACAATCGCTGAGACCATCTCAATGACACTTGACAAAAGATGCTCCCAACTGAGATGCATAAATGCCTTAACCCCTGCTGTGTGAAATAACGTATTCACATAGAGACTATCATAAGTTGCACCTAGTCCCCCAAGATCTAAATATGCTAAGAACTAATATGTGAAATGAAGACACTCAGGTCAAGTCAAGACTTTTAAACTTGAAAAATGTGATAACCTTGGCAAAAAGAGCAATCTTCATTAATAGAAAGAGTAGATAAAATATCTCCACAAATAAAAGGTATAAAGAGTGCGCCCGATGCTAGCGCTCAAAGAGTACCAAATATAGACACCCAATAGTAACTCAATGCGGGTGCCAGGCACGAGCACCTAGTAGACGTCCTAGCTTTTACACCCAACAAGTTTTCCTAGCATATACTTAGCCTCAGAGCTTGATAAACACTTGAAGGAAACCTATTCTAGTTGACCTTTCTTCTCAAAGATAAAATCAATCTTGATCACAACTTGAATTGGCTTTTCGTTCATGACATTCCAGTCCTTGCCGTTCCACTCAAAAATTCACCGAAGTTCTAAGATAAACATGGGAGTTTTTCCAAGTTCCTCAATGTACCCAAGCACGTACTCATGCACACCTAAATTGATCAATTAAAGTCAATTAAGCTAATAACATCATTTTAACAAATTAAAGTAACTACAAAATTAACAAACTAAACTTATAATATATTTTTGATGTGAAATAAAAAATTTTCCCATTAGAAATAAAGGGCTTGATTCCATTGCTAAAAATTGACTATAAAGACACTATGGTAAATAACCAAATATGACATTAAACCTAAAACTAATTAACTAAGTAAAAATGCCGAAGAGATAGACCAAAGGACAAGCGAAGCCCGTGAAGAGGGATAGGAAAACCTTAATGGACCTAAGCTTATCAAGACTAAAACCTATAAATATTATGTCCTAGAGAAAACTTGACAATAAGAATTTATTTGCAAAACTAACATGTTGCTGCTTTTAAAAAAGGACCTTACTCAATTTTCAAGTCGCATCAGAGTTTAATTTTGATTTAAAAAATAAATATATAGAATTTATGTATTAAACAACAAAATTTCCATGTTCACTTGAACTTATTTGGAGCATATAGATTTTGCTTAAACTCATACCAAGGTGTTCTTCAATTTGAATTTAAATTTTCATAGATAGTTTATAGTTGCATTAAGAAGCCTTCATTTTCAATTTGTTAGGTAATTTATACTCATATCAAGGATTTTAAACTTTTGATCAAATACTTTGTATACTCATATCAAGGAGTCTCCATTTGAATTTGTTAGACAGTTCATACTCATATCAAAAAGTCTTCATTTTTGAGTTAGTTTATACTCATATCTAAAAGTCTTCATTTGAGATTTGTAGAGTGTTTATACTCATATTACTAAGTCTCATGTCGATTTATGAGATAGTTTATACTCATATTAAAGAGTCTTCATTTGAATTTGTGAGATTTATTTTAAATTGACTTGTAGAACTTTTACTCTTGTTAAAGGGTGCTTCATTTGTCTTGACATCTAAACCTTATGCTTTTAGCAAGGAGTAACTATTTTCAATGTAAACGTATTGATGGTTTATACTCATATCAACGAGTATTCATTTGAATTTTACTTGTTGATGTTTTATACTCTTACCAAGGAGTATTTCATTTAAAGATCTTAAACAATTTAATTTGGTATCTACAAGTACTTTACAAGAATTTAATTTTAAAATTTTAGATAATTTATACTCGTATTTGGAAGCGTTATTGATGATTTAGGATGTTATCAAGGAGCATTTAAAACTTGAAGATGAGGTTAATTTCCCTGAACATCTTCATTATTTTTAGCATCACTTGAGTATACTAGTTCATCAATTTCATGATTTCAAAGTCTTATTTTTTAACATGCTATAAGTCCTTCAATGGCCCTCGTCGAATGTATAATTTTTATTCTAATAAAATGGTTTGATCACCATGATTGTCATAGTTTCATTATTTGAGCTTATAGAAGATTTTGGACTTGTAGTTGGATCCAAAATCTCTTTTTGCATAGCTTTTAGTTTCTGCATTTCCCCTATTCTTAGTGGAAATTTGACTAGGAACATGGAAGTAACATCTTCTCTTGTTTTCTCACGCTTGTGTGCAGCTTGATTTAAGATCGAAGCTTCTGGAGTTTAGGTGATTGTGTTTCATCTCCATTTAAACTTCAAATTTGATTGGTGAAGAAAAAACATGAGAGGTAAAGATCGTCCCACTAGGCATGCCAAAAATTTATAACATAAATTTCATGTCTACAAAATAAAATTACATGACAACAAAATTTGTCAAATAAAAATTTGATGAAACTATGATTATGGTACAATCCCAAATTTGGATTCTCTAAGTCTTATTTTAAAAAGTGATTACATTAAATCTTTCTACTTCAAAGGAGATGTTTGGCACTTTGATATCCTCCAAAGCTGACTTGCTCTTTTATAACATTTATACGAGGGCTTTGCAATGTAATCTCAAATCAAATGCTGCAATTCGGTAAATTTTGTGATGAACGCTGGGAATATAATAAATCTCTTTAAATTTGATTGGGAGAATAACATCAATCCAAGGGCTTTACATTGTAATCTCAAATCAAATGACGCAATTTAATTTGAATTGCACAACGGATGTCTTGTTGTATATATCCCTTGAATGCCATGGAACTCCTTGAATTTAGTTTAGAGAACTATGGAACCTTCTCCGAAGTCTCTCTTACTTGAATGTGGACTTTGTTGTGACTTTCTATTGTTGTTTGGATTCTTGAGCTGATCCTTATTGATATTTACGAGGCATGAAATCCTGCCATAATAATTTGATGAAGTGGCACGATTTGATTGGTTTTCTATTATTTAATTGGTATTTATATTCTTAATCACAAGATGTGATTTGGTTTACCTAATATCTCTATTTGCTTTCTTGCTTTGCAAGATATGATTTGATTGCCTCATGCCTCAATTTCACATATGGCAATATTTGATTTATTCATCAATTTAATATTTTATTTACTCTTGAAATTCAATATTGATGTCAAAAAATAAATATAAAAATGATGAATTAGTTAACAAAATTTTCATGTCTATAGAGCTATTAGGAAAGTTGTACCTCAAACAAAGCATCCAGTTAGGGTAATTAAAAGGCATCTTAGGAAAAACCATTTGATGCTTAAGTCAGTATAGGTCAAAAGATCATGATAAAAAAACAAAATTATAGCGACATGACAACAATGAACAAAGTTTGATATATCATGGGATGGTGGTATATATTGGGCGTTGCTAAGATGGCCCTACACAGATCATCATATGTGGAGGATTGAGATATTGCCATGTATTCTCATTGAACGGTCAATACTTTGGGTAAGGTTGAATTTCACACCCACATAAAAAAAAAAAAAAAAAAAAAAAAAAGGAAAAAAGTGATCAATGGGATGTCTAGGCATTTCTAGCATTCCCAAGGGATTTTTGGACATTTTGAGCTTGGAACCTCATCATTAATTCCCTTATTTCATTATTTATGAGGAACTCCAGTACTCATGAATGAGGAAGTTAATCTTGGCCCTTAAATTTGAAATGTCCTTCAATCCAAACCTTAGATTGAAAATGTCTTATAATCCTGTCATTATTGAATGGGGCGCGCTCTTCCAAGCAAACCCTACTATAGAAGTGTTCACCTCACTTGTCATTTGAACTTTTGCTCCTCCAAGACTTTGTGCTATGCTAGTAACTTCAACGACCTTCGGAATTCTCTATTAAGGGAAAACCCTTTCTATTGCCTACCATTTACCTTCTTTGCAGATGTTATTTTTCCAACTTAAGTAATTCATCATTTATTTAGTTTTTAGTTTCAATAATGTCTCATAGTTTGATCAATTCCTCCTTCACTTAGTCATCAACATCTTTGAGTGCTAATATTTCGAGCTCTTGCATTTCTCATTCTTTATCTTCTCTTTTTATTTTCAACAAATTAAAATGTCTTCACATTGTATTATACATTGTTGGTTTTGTAGTTCCTTTTCAATGACCATTTCTTATGACTTCAATATTAGAAACTTTCATCATTGTAGTGATATGCAACAACCTCTTGAAATATATACTTAGAATTCTTGTGTGACACTTTCTTTATGAAAATATTTGCAGACATTATTATTTTTTTATAAGATATAAGCTTTATATATTTTGAAATCTTTTTCATGAGTCAAGTCAATTTCCAAATCAAGTGACATTGAATACTAACAAAACCATTAGTCGAGAAGCTTAATGATTTAGTTCAATTTTATATTGACATAGAAAATTTTTTTCTGTGCAAGAGTTTTTTTTTAATATCATTATCAATTTAGTGTTAATATTAAGTTTTTAATAGTGTAAAAGAGTATGTCATTTAGTCTTATGAGCATTATGTCACAAGAGCAAGGCGGCATTTAGACCAAATCAGGCACCCCATTTGTGTTTGGTTGGCCAGAGTTTGAGAGAGTCAAAAAGGTAGTTTTAGGGAGTGTTCTGTGATGGCTCAAGACTATTTTTTGTTTATTTAATTGATTAAGCACGTTCAAAAAGCACCCCGTTTGTGCTTGGTTGGCTAGAGTTCGAGAGAGTCAGATAGGTAGTTTTGGGGAGTGCTATGCAATAGCTCGCGACTATTTTTTGTTTATTTGATTGATTAAGCACGATCAGCAAAAATACAAGGTTGGGTGTTGCCTATAAATCATGTGTGTTGCTTGCATTATGCCCTAGCGGTTTGCATTCTCTCAAATTTTGGCTAGCCAAGCACAAATAGAGTGCTTTGGTGGGAATGGCTTATTGACTTTGCTTAGGAAGGAAGTCAGGTTATACATGGGCAAGGCAAATTTGAACGAATTGGCCCAACATCATCTTACTCTTGTGACACATTACATACATATATAGTTTATTATTTTATCAAATGAAACAAAATATTATAATTTCATTTTTTAAATTGAAAGATTAATGTGGACTTCTTATTGGTGCATGACATCATGCTACTATGATAAGTATACAAAGCTTCTACAAGAGCCATCTTATTTCCATAATGGGCACATATATTGTTTATTTTCAAAAGCCCTAATTACACGATAGTTATTTAGTGAGTTGAAATGCACAAATCAAAATTTTGTTATTTCCGTACTCTTCACTATTTTCTTCTCATTTTCTAATATTTGGAGCATATCGAGGAATCTTCTACTAATTATAATAGAATGAATTTCATTCAAACTTCCTAAGGTTTGGCCTAATTGTAAAATAATTTTTGTCATTTTCAAAAATTATATTTACCCCTTAAAGTTTGTCCGCCCAACTTTTTACCCCATCTATTTGTCATCGTTAGGATTTTGGCCAAACGCCGTTAAAAAATGTGACATTCCAAAAATACCCTTATGCTAATTGACCTCATTTTTTGCCATTCCTTACCTTTTTGCACAGACAAAAATACCATCAAGGGTGGTATTGTAAGATATTCAAATTCATAATGATTTATATGTAATTAATATTTTTTTTGAGATCTCAAAAATACTTAACTGATTAATACTTTGAATTACTTACTTTATAATATAAAAGAACAAATATATTTGAAACAATTAATTAAGGCTATACATTGGTTTAGAATAAATAAAAAAACAATAAGTATAGTGCCCCATCGCACATGAATTAAATGTTGAAAGAATAACTACCATATAAGCTAAAGCTAAAAGAATTTGTGTATCTATTAGATAATCCTTTTGGACAAGTTGGTTATAATTCAATTTCAAGATGTACTCAAGAGATTTGAAGGCAATTCTTGTATCCAACAAGTTCATGGGCTTGGGGTATGACAAATTGTATCAGAGCTATCCCCAGCTGAAATATTGGGAGTTAAGTGCTACGTGTGTTGGAGCCACTTCTTGAACTTGTGGGACAAAGTGCTACACACGAGGGAGCCACTTTTTGTTCCTGTAGGAGCCACCTTTGAAGTTCCAATGTTTGGTGACTAATTTTGGATCTATGTCATACTGCGGCAAAGACATCACATTTTGAAGAATGGGGTGATTGTAATACTCCATCTCACGTGGATTAAACATTGAAAGAATGACTACCATATAAGCTTTGGCCAAAAGACTCATGTGCATCCATTGAATATTTCTTTCAATCAAGTTGATTGTTGCTAAATTTCTGAATATATTCGGTGAGTTTGGAAACAATTCTCGCATCCAATAGGGTCACGAGCTAGGGCGTGACAATAAGAGAAGAAGGAAAGGAAAAAGGAAAGAAAGAAAGAAGACACTAATGGTCGATTGCTAGGCCTAGTGACCAGCGATTATTGGTCACCCAATGAACTACTGCTGGGTGGGGGTGGGGGTGGAGGTGATGTATTTTATATCGTGCACACATATATTTTATGCATTTATTGTGTATATATATATATTTACATATATTTGCATATATTATGTAAAGTAGTAGATTTAATTTTATTTTACTTATTTTATTTCTTAAATAATAAATAAATTTAATTAAGTTATTAATTTGATTCAATCTTAAAATTATTAAAAGTTCTATTTAAATTTTTTAAAAATTTAAGGTGAAAAAAATGTATCAAATAAATCTTCATAAATTCAAAATTATTACAATTAAGTCCACGAGTATTTATATCTTTTGATGTTTCTATCAATTTTCTCATTTTTTTGCGAGTTTTAATGATAGGGTATTTTTGTTTTTTCACACTTTTTATCTATATCACATTAAAGTTTCAAAAATTAGAGTACGTGTAATTTTTAAAATATAAATTTTTTTTTATAATTAGGCCAAAGCTCCGAAGTCTGAATGTAATTCTTATAATATGTATACAAGTGAAACATAAGCCATAATCTTCTCCTAAGCCACTGGTCGAAAGACTGCTCTAGAAATCAATGTTTTAAAGAAATAAAAATAAAATTCTTGTTTTAAGTCCAACCTTACCATTATATGTGCAGTTTAATTAAACTAAACAACTCCAATTAAAGGTGGTTAATTCATACTAGACTTGAACATATGAAATAAGTAACTCACCTTGACAACAATTGATTTTGCACAACTATAAATTTTAGCCGTCAA
Organism: Jacaranda copaia; assembly: GCA_014898725.1. Lineage (NCBI taxonomy): Eukaryota > Viridiplantae > Streptophyta > Magnoliopsida > Lamiales > Bignoniaceae > Jacaranda > Jacaranda copaia. Next base: position 745,022 of record JACGDI010005343.1, on the reverse strand, counting down.
GAATGAAGTTCCAATATCAAGTTGTGGGTTGTACCGAAACACGCTCAAGTCCACCATCGGAAGAAATTTCACTTTCGAAAGAAAATCCACATGGAAAAGAAAAGGAAAAAAAGAAAGCAACTGTTTCTTTCAATTTATAACAAAATGTTTTTTAGCCAGCACGCATTAACGAACATGAAACAGAAAGAAAACAAATAACATATATAAGTTTCGCAGAGAAAGGTAAACTGTGTCCATTAAAAATTCCCAAAGGGAAAAGAGAAACATAAAACCAAAGACTACAGACAGATGTCACGAAAAAAATCAATCTTAAGGAATGCTCCCAATTTTAGCAAAATCATGGGGAGGTAAAACTAACAAGAATGATTTTCTGCTAACAAACTTGCTTCCCCAAAACTAGCAGGGCCGATTTCTTCCTGCTATAATTACATAACAAGCTGCCACACCAGCGTAATGAACTTTCCTACAAAGGCCGCCAAACAGTGATGATTACATAGAATCCTGCAAACCAGATATATATATATATATATATGTATATATGTTTCATTCATATTGAGCAAATAACCACTAACATTAACAAGCTTAATATTGAAGACATAGAAGATAAAAATGTTAATAAAATTAGCCATAATAATTAAGTAACAAGCATGGATAGAAGATAAAATAAAAATTAAAACTAAGTTTCAAGAAAATTTATTTAAAGCTCATCATATTGATATTACGAAATCTACATCCTTTGTTAAGTCAAAATGTATCATACGTTATTGTTCTCTAAAATACAATTGCCTAAGGCTCTAGATACCCCTCCTCAAAGCATTTTAATACTTATAAGTTTCTTCCAGTCTTAAGTCTTCAACGAAATGGAAAGTCAACTTCATAAAAAACTAATGGCCAAGTTTTATAGCAATCCCTTACTCTTCAAGTATGAAATAAGCGCAAAATCTTGCCAATGATGTTGCTCCACTGTGTGAGTTTAATCCCTCTGTGACATATCAATGTCAAACATGTTATGCATGTTCAAGTGCATAATAAAGTTTTGAAACTCGTCTTCGAAGTAGTGGCTCTAATCGACAAGATGAAACAGTGCTCTGCAACTTTTTTGCTTCATACATCTCATTCCATGCCTGTATTATCTCGTCGATATTGAATCCCATACCTGCAAGCACATTAAAATGTCAAAGTATTTAACCAAATTCATTTATTTTTCTTTATTCTAAAATATTCAAGATTTTTAGATGCTATCTTTGTATATCACCTTCCAGTGCTGTGTCATTGGAACAATGATTCTTTATCATAACAGCAATATCAGTCGCAGAAGCTCCAGCAAGTTCAAATTTTTCAACAGCAACTTCCAAGCATTCTTGCCACACCGGAAGTCCTAGTTTATATTCCATGATAGATCGTTCATACAACATAGTACCCCATAGTACATATATCTGAGACCGGATGTTTGTAGCCTGTTCTTCTGCTTCATCAGCAGATATGCGTTTGAAAAAGTTATCCAATTTCATTTTCTGCAATAGAGTTTCAATCTTATTTGGCTTGAACAGCTCACTAAGACGCTGATCTTCTCGTTCCTCCCACATCTGCATTCCTCTTTCCATGTTTTCCTCTGCATTGTTGTAAAGCATAAGTACTTCTCCAGAAGGCCATGTTTCAAGATCATCTACTGTGGCAACTGCATAATACCAAGAGAGTTTTGCCTGTTCAAACTGTTGTTGTCCAAGAGCTAAAACAGCTTCATAGAAATCTGGTTTAATTCTTAGAGCCTCTTCATATCTTATTCCTGCTTTTGTGAACTCCTTCTGTGCCCAATCAAAAGCGGACTTGACTTGTTCAAGCACAGATTCTCTTGAAGAATCTTCTGTAAAATAAACCCTCTTTCTTGCCCTCGACATGTGAACATTTCCCCAGTTGAACAAAGCCAAAGCTGTCATCTCCTGGAATTTATCAGCAGCAATGCTGAAAAGTTCTTGAGCTTCTTCGCTAGTGACTGTTTCTTCCATTGCTTCAGAATAGAGCTTCATCCCAACCTCATTGATATCTATATTAGCATCAATATCAAAACCAACATAGTTCTTGAAGATTTGAGCAAACTGAATGATCCAATCACTGATACAAGTTGATTGACTATGTACTTCCATTTTTTTCCCAACATGTCCACTTTCAGGAATATGTTTCACATCAAACTTGTCTTTTCTAACCTTTTGAAAGAATGGATCTTGATCTGGAGTAACTTCAACAACATACAGCTTGACGGAACCATGTTGTGCAGATGCTTCAGCCCACCTCAGTTCTTCTGTCGTGGTGATTGTGACCAAATCACCTTCATGATCCTTATACTTAACAAGAACAGCTTTTGAGCCAGGAAAACGATCCGAAATGATTGCCCTTAATTTCAGAATGCTGCAGTTAACAGGAATTTGGGCCCATCTTATGTCTTCTCCAAACACTAATTTCACTGTTCTTTTAGGCTCTTCCTCTGTACCATTACTAATCTTTTCTTCCTCCACCACCAATTTGTCTTCAGCATTTTTTTCCTCAATTTGATCCTCAGACATCCTCATCAGAACTCCACCACCAGCTTTCCGTTCATCAATTTTTCCTTTCTTTTCATTCTCATAACTTTCTTCATTATATTCATCAGTCCTGCCATCAAATCTCTTCTCATCTAGAATTTTGCCTTTCTTTTCATTTGCCTTCTCTATGGGTCCCTTGTTTTGAGGCGAAGCAAGTTGCTCAAAATACTCGGGCAATGGAACCAAATCTATAGGAATTTCACTAAATCTTGAGCCTTGTCTCTCAAACTTCTTTTTCACCCTTTGTTCAAGTTCAGACGCCATGAGATTATTTGGTTCCATTTTTAGTACCATTCCAGCATCTCTAAGTGCCAAATCCAGCCTCTTCAATGCCTCATAACATCTAGCTCTCTTCAAGAGAGCTTTACTATATTTCGGTGTGACTTCAAGGGCCAAATTGCACTCGTGGATTGCCCTTGCATAATCACCCCCCAACTGCATATAGCATTCGGCCATGTTACTCCTGAGATAGGATATATCTATGTGGTTATTCGGAAGTAGTTTTATGGCTTTCTCATACTTTAACAGGGCACCTTCATAGTCCCTCCTCTGAAACAACCTATTGCCCTCCTCCTTTAATTCATTCGACATTGACATGAATATGGCGGTGTCTTGATCATAAGCTGTTGTGCTATTTCGAATAGCTCTAATTTGCCTCAAATTTAAGTCACGCCATCTATCTCCATAAGGGTTCTTTTCGTTTCCAGTATGTTTCCCCATGCTAATATCCAAGATAAGGAACTAACAAAAATTTGATCTCCAAAAACCAACAATTTGATTAACTTCTATGCCTATCCCTGTCCAATCCCAACGATTGGGTTCAAATATCGTATTCTAGCAGTATATCAATCCAAAATAATACGAGGAAGAACTACAGAAAATTTACCAATCAAAATCAAGCTAATACACAACAGATCACAATGCGCATTCAAAAGCAACAAACAACAACTAGAAAGATCCAGGAAGCTCAGATAAAAACTCCAGAATCCCACAAAATTTCTAACAAAAATAACAACAAATGAAAAAAGAAAATCCCAAGATAGATAAAAAATTTCCTTCCCCTAAAACCGAAAATTCAGAGAGCAATGCAGAAGATAAAGATTAAAACTTGATTCTAATTTCTAATCTCTTTTCTTTCGAGAGAGAAAGAAAGAAAAAAAAAAAAGCAATGCGCTTATGATAATATGATGCAATGGAAAATTTTTATCTGCAAATGCTCTCACTCTTAATCAAACCCTTCAAAAGTTTCTTGGGATTTTCAAGGAAAATCAAGAAATTTGTAGGATTGTTGAATGAGATTATGCGGTTGCACTACGTATAGGGAAAGGAGAAAAGGGTACTAAAAGAAGTATTTGTGTATGTGCCAAGAACAAAAACAAACGTTTTGTAGCTTCAACTAAAAACCACAAACAAAAAATGGGGGAGCGCAATTCCCTGTGCTCCAAGATTGCGGGGGACGACATCGTGTGTGGCAATTGACCAACTGACGTGTTACGGTTGACTATTTGTTAGCCAATTGTCCTCAATAACTTTGATAATATTTGATTACAAATTCAGTATTTTGAATTATATGTTTTCGGATAATAAGATTTGGGAATGAAATTAAAAAATGCAAAATTTATATTAAAAAATATTATGTATGTTTATTTATAATTTAAGAATAGTAAAAAAATTATTTTGAAAAAATTTAATATATCTGTTTATATTTTGAAAGGAGATAAATTTTATTGTAGCGATCAAATCAATATCTTTTTATTAGATTTTGAAGGTGTAAATATATTTTAGTTGTATTTTTTATTATGATATAGTAATAAAATATTGTAATATATAAATATATGTATATGAGATTAGTAATAATTGTAATGTAAAGTATATATGATTTTTGGCCATTTGTCAGTTAAATTGCAAGAACAATCTGGCCATTTTAATAACCCATTTTGGGAGAAAAAAAAATACATACTTAATTATATTTTTTCAAAACAAAATTATTTTGGGTGAATGTAACCAAACAAAGCCAATTGGCTTTCTTGAATTAATGGTCAAAAGAGACGCTCTTATGTTCATGTAATTGGGGTAAATAAAAATTAAAAAGAATGAGAATTTTGTTTGTCTTTTATGACTTTCTTTAAATGAAAGTAATTTTGTATAATTATTTCAACGAAATAATGTGTAACATTTTTTTTTAAGAAAATGGGCTTGAGGTATCCTAAAATACAACAAAATAGATAATAGTTTGGGATAGATTGAGATATTAAGATTTTCTTTGTTGTGTACATCTAAGGTCGGAATTTAATTAATAAGATAAATATCTATCAATCCTCTATCTTATAGAAAGATGTGGCTAATTCACATTATTAAAATTGTGTAAATATTGTTTAGAGGTTAATTGGTTCAACTATGTCTGTGGTCAAAATTCGAATTTTAACAATCCTTTAGTGTACGTTAAATATAAAAACATATTATGTGAATACTTTAGAAAAATCTGAAACAAAGGAAAATAGGTTTTTGAAAATTTCGCTAGCTTATCAAAATAGATAGAAAAATGAAGACTGATACATATATATATATATATATATATATCTACCTCTAGATAAAGATGCATCATAAATTATAATATTACAACTATTAGTTTTTGTATTTCTTATATAATTTTATTAGCAATTTGGGGTCTAATTATGTATTCACTTTTAGTCGTTTATATTCTTTTGATTTGATCTTCACCTTCAAACTATTATTAAATAAAGAACTATGATTGTTTCATAGTTCTTATAAAGAACCCTCTTCCTTTGAAATTAAATTATGAAAAATAAAATAAAAATTATTACCCTTCTAATACTCAAAGATCAAATTAAACTTATTAATTTTAAAATTTTAAAAATTCTCTTTTCTTATTATTAAATTTTAATTTAATCAAAAGAAAATTAAAAAAATAAATTCTAAGACGAATTCAATCCAAAGAAAATAAGGAAAAATTCGTTGTAAGAAGGCACCCATATGCAGGGCGGAAAAATCATACAGCGCTTTTGAAATTACGAGAATTGAAATAACGATGATTGGTGCTTCCGAGCAAAGGAAAATTTATCAAATATGGCAACAATAAGAAATAGTCTATTTTTGGTTAGTTCTCTTACTAAAGGAAAAATAAATAAATAATATCTATGAGTCGTAGTAGATTTTAATTATTAGGGCCACGAAGTATTATTTTTTCTCATTAAATTCAAAACTTTTAAATTTAATTTAGTGAATTAGATCTAGTGATGGAGCCCTTTGCACTTGTAGGCATCTTGCGATGAGTTTTCTCTAGTTTTCTTCTGATTGAATTCGTCTCTTAGGATTTATTTTTTCCAATTTTTTTTTAATTGAATTAGCTAGGGTTTAATATTAGGAAAAGAAAGTTTTTAATTTCTTAAAATTAATAAGGTTAATTTAGTCATTGAGTATTAGAAAGAGAATTATTTTTATTTTATTTTTCATAATTTAATTTTAAAAGAATAGGACTTTTTATAAGAACAATAGTTCTTTATTTCATAATAGTTCGAATATGAGGATCAAATCAAACGGGTATGAACAACCAAAAAATCGATATATGATGATAAGTCAAATCATGGGTACAAAATCTTAGAAAACCCCTACTAATTTTTTGTAAATATTTTCAAAGACACAACATAACGGCAATAGATTGCTTTCGGAATGAGGCCAAAAAAGATTTAGTAATCTCTCTCTATGTCTCTACATAGGAAACAAAATATATGTCTAGCTTTCATAGTTGGCTTGGGAGGTATTTTTGGATTGCCATAGATTTGCATCCCTGCCCTCATAAATTTACCTCAATAGATTGATTGATAAACGAAAAATGGTGGAGAGATTATTTGAAGACTGTAAAACCAAATGACTGATAAGACAATATGTATATAAATTATAGGGTTATACAATATGAGTAGAAATTTGAATCGCAAAAAATGATTAAGGTTATATTTCACCTCTTAGGCGATCCGCACCCAGGCTTTATTGCTCTATTACAGCGAGAATTTCGGCTTCATCACATTCAAGGGGGTGTAATGAAGATGGGCTGAATATTGTGCTCTTCTTTTTTGCTTTCCCTCTTGTGGTTTTTCTTCCTTATTCTTCCTTTTGCCAACACGCACGTCGAGGTGAGTGCCACAGTGTCCTCAGCACGATTACATTTCTATGCATGCGCCAATACTTCTTTCCAGTGAATTGGAAGTTTTACCATAATTGATTTTTTGAATCTCCCACGACGTTTGGTAACAATTCATGTTTATTCACATGGAGAACATTGTGCACTACTTCAATGTAGTCTAGGAAAGTAGCTCCTTAACGATTCTTTCTTCTTTTATATATGAGATTGTAAAAACAAATATATACAGATATATATGATGTGGTCATGGCTAGCTACTTCTTATTGACGGAGAAATCATGCAAAAAAATACTGAATTTGTTGCTCAAGGTTGGTGATTGCACGTACTAGCCATCGAGCAGCTGGTTGAACTGGTTAATAAATGCTCTCTTAGATAGAGTAGTAGTAGGAAAATCTTGCTAAAGATATGTGCTTTGAGAGACAAAGACAAAGAAGTGTTCTCAAACTTATGAATCTTTGACGTGAAGACTTGTATAAATAGCTAGGTGTTATGTCTTGAAATTATTTGAAGTCATTTACAATCAAATGGCTCAAACAATACCATAATTATATATTAGTGACACTTTTCTAAAAAGAAAATTAGTTGCATTAGTTAATTAATGATTTTGAAATACATTTATTTTGACATTTTCAATTTAACAAAACGTCACTATTTGTATTATTTAATAATTAAATAACACCAAATCAAATTGTAGTAGTATTCATTTATGACTATCATCATGTTACTTTTTCGTGTCGTTATCTATATATACTATTATAAAAAGGAGAGCTCTTTACTCTCACAACTGGAAGTTATTTTTTATTTTTTTTTGGGGGGGGGGG